>CAWUFW010008767.1:600000-851534 GCA_963921515.1 Calotriton arnoldi
CAAGGTCGTCATTACATTCAAAGTCGTTGAGCCATTCGGGTAAGTCTCACAAGAAGAAGAAGTCCAGGCGTGCTTTGACTTCGCCTCGGCTGGCAAGACGAGAGAGAGATGCCACTCGAGTCCTGGCTCCGCAGTTGAGCCAGCACTTGGGTCGACTCTGTGCCTTCCCGAGTTTCCAGGAGCCAGAGCATCCACCACCCAAAAGAGAGAATTTTATGAGGCCATGCACCTCATCTTTGGGTGGCCTGTTCCCACCGGCTTGCCTTAGGACCCAGCGGGTTCAGGAGGGGCCCTTCCTGGATTCACGCCAGCGACTCCAGTGCCAGTCGGGCCCCAAGGATTCACAGATGAATCCAGATCGGTGCCGGTCGTACCATCTCGACCTTCCCCGACACCGATCCCAAAGCTCACGCTTCCAGTGCCATCCACATTCTCATCCACATTCTCTGACACAGAGCCGGAGGGGCGGATGCAGGCTCTAGGCACCGACTGGAGCCCTGCCTTCCAGGCCAGAGCCTGAGCCCTTTTCTTACAGACTAGGACTTAGGGAGGATTGGGAGGGGTCGCTGGAGCCTGAAGAATACCAGCCTTATGGAGAAGGACTGGGCTGAGGATCCGGGTGAAGCCAGTGGACTGTATACTTCTGTAGATACTGGCATGTTTTCTCCCTCTTCCCGATCTACGGAGAAGGGAGCCTCTATTGCCATGGTTGTGCGGAGGCAGCTAAGGACCTGGACCTTAGCTTGCCCTCGGTGGCAGCCAAAACTGTCTTGACGGAAGTGCTTCAGCGGGGAATGTCAAACACAAATCTACACAAAATACTCAAATTCTGTTTCTCTTCTTGTTCTTAAACAGCAGAGCACTACAGATCGCGGGACGGAGTCGGACTGATTTGTTACTCATCGTCAGGAGAAGGATGGAAGGACTCAGGGCAGGACTACCTCAACAACCAGAAAAAGGAAGGTATTGAGTCTATCGACTTCAAAGGAAAACCAACATGATGATGACTCTGAGGCCTACGCAGCTCTGTGAACAGGAGAGAGGTGCATTGATTTGGGAAATGCTGCTGAGTGTGTGTGCTGGCTCAAATGTGAAACTGCTCTTATGTGGTTGTGGTCGGGGAGGGGGGCCTGTTGCTTGTAACTGGAAACAGACTTATGATGCCACATCATCATCATCACATGATGCAGGCACTCAGCTAAATTTTATGAAGACAGTTGTGATATTGATAACCCAGTACATGCAGATACTTGTCTGTTTTCGCTTGTAAATTGCTCTCATTTCTCAGTTAATCGATCTGCCATGACTGATAAAATGAATGATTGCAGCAGCCTATGCTCTTGCTCTGCCTCTGAGTCTTGGTAGTTGGTACACTCCTCATGAAGCTTACCTTTTGTCCTTTTCCTTGACTCTAAAATATCATTTCTGTTTTACAATTCACAGACCTCTTCTTCCCCCGGGACAAAAGGCGAAAGCTCCATAACACTCCTACTTACCTTACCAGTTCAGCCAAGCACCAAAGATGGACATTCTAAGAAGAATGCAGAAGCACCGCCTAATTTGGCAATACAGTATCATTTTTCTTTTAACAATCATCATTATTAGAACTGTGGTGGTTCACTAATTATAGAGGGAGCCAGGCTACATAAAATTTGGTCAGGGTTGTACAGTACACTTTAGAAGGGACTTTTTGACCCCTCTCATTGTGGGACTAGGTCCAGGATCCCCATACCTCTGTGCAGCTGATTCCTTTTTTGACCTCTCAGTACCCACATCTCAGTACCCTCATCTCATTGCCCCTCAAATGTTCCCTCTTGATACCCCAACTTTGGTAGTGCACCAACCCATTTTCAAGCCTTTGAGTGACCACAAATACCCTTTCTATTTACCCTCCATTTGCATTCTCTCAGGAACCCAGGTACTTCTGTCACTTTTCAGTCTTAAGTGGCCAGTTGGAGGCACATTGCTTGGGTATCCAGGCACTTATCACTCTGTACAGCCCCTCTCAGCACACCCAGACTACACTTCTTTTCACTCCTCCATAATTTGTATATCTCAAAGAGACAATTAGTTATAGATTCCTTACCTTAGAATTACCCCCAGGCGTCAGACTGGATCCGGAGAATTTTTCGTCAGCAGTACCCCTGTGCGTCGAAAGGTGGCGTTGGTCGGCTCCACGTTCGTCGTTGGCGTCATGGTCCCCGGGATGGCGTCGCGGTAGCTACTTAGACGCCGCCCTCGCGCTCTGACGTCAGTTCTTTCTTTTTCCGCGCCAGCCAGCGCAGATCCGGAGAGAGCGGTACCTCCAGTCACTTTTTGACTGACTTTTTGCTGATGTTTGTCGACGTTGATTTTGAGTCTTCGACTCCTGGTGCACATCAGGGATGCCCGGTTTCAAGGCTTGCGGTTCCTGTAGCTGGCTGATGTCGGTGACGGATCCGCACCGTGTGTGCCTGTTTTGCCTGGAGCGCGACCACAATCCCAAGTCGTGCTCCGACTGCCGGACCATGAATCCGAAGTATTTGCGGGAGCGGTCCCGAAAGCTTCTCGAGGCACGGCAGTCGGCTCCGCGCCGTTCGAGGTCCCGGTCGCGTGGGAGGTCGAGGGACCGGTCGCGGAGCCACCACCACCAGTCTTCTTCAAAGTCTTTGCACTCCTCAGGTAAGTCGAAGCACAAGAAGAAGACGAAGAAGCACCGTCACTCTTCGACTTCTCCCCGTCGGTCGGCCGACGCGACGAGGGATGCGGGTGGTGCCCTTCCCGCGGCTCCGCGTGCGGAGCCCCAAGGGTCGACTTTGAGTTTCCCTCCCTTCCCGGGACCCGGAGCGACCCCTGCCCAGCTTCGCAACTTTTACGAAGCGAGCATGCCATCTTTGGGCAGCCTGACTCCGCCGGCGCGCCTTCGGGCCCCGCGGACTCTGCTGCGGGCCCTGGGCTTTCGACGCCGGCGGCTCCGGGCCCGGCGGCGCAGGGCCCCTTTGGATCCAGGCCTGGATCCGGATCGGCGCTGGTCGACCTTGTAACACCTCCCCCGGTGCCGATTCCACTGGCACCACGTCCGCAGCCGATGCCGGTTGTGTCCCCAGCTTGCGTCGACCCCGGCCTCCACCCCGATGTAGACACTTTTGTGCCCCTGTTCTACCCTGGCTCTTTGAGGCCAGATTGGCAGCCAGAGAAGGGTGAGGAGGACTTGGAGGGGTCTGGAGACCCTTTGACTGACCAGCTAGGTTACGAATCAGACTGGAGAGAGGAACTGGGGGAAGCCAGTGGTCTGGATACCTCACCATACCTTGGCATGTTGTCTCCTCCTACCTTGGCTATGGAGGAGGGAGCGTCTTACGCCGTGGTGTTGCGTAGGGCGGCTGAGGCTCTCAACCTCGAGCTACCTACGGTGGCAGTCAGGACTAACCTCCTGACAGAGGTGCTTCAACCGGCAGCGAGCTCTTCGGAGCCCCTGCTGCTGTTTAATGAAGCCCTCACCGACATCCTTTTGGGCAACTAGTCCAGGCCCAACACAGGGGCTCCTGTGGATAGGATGATTGCCCGACGCCAACGCCCGGCCCCGGGCGACCCCACTTTCCTCTCCCAACACCCCACCCCTGAGAGCTTGGTGGTCCAAGCCTCCACATCCAAAGGCGCATTCCCTAACGCACCACCTGATAGGGAATCCAAAAAGCTGGACCATCTTGGGAAGAAGATGTTTTCTTCCTCCAGCTTGTGACTGCTGTCGGTAAACACCACATGTCTGTTGGGCCGTTACTGTCAGGACTGGTCAATTGGGCACTGGTTCTGCTTGTCTTCAACCCGTCTCTGGTCTAAAGATTAAAAGATTGCCTCAGTACCCTTTCATCAAGAAACACAGACGCAGGTCACGGAGGCTTCTTCATGTGATTTCCAGGCAGGTTTGTGCAGTCCACTGCAGAATTCCAAGATGGCGGCTGTCATCTGTTCGGTTGCCAGGTAGCGCTCTAGTGTTTGGCCGTAATGAGAAGATTAGTGTTCTTCGCGCTCGCGCTCTACTCGCGCAGCGCACTTCAACCGTCAATTCATGGAGTGAGGCAGCTTCTGTCGTCGCGCAAAATTGCTAGACGAATTTTTCCTCAGGGGAGTGGCTTTTCTGTTATCCGCTACTCTGCCTGACATTCTTCATGTTGGAACCACTGTTCTTTGGAGAAGAACGTTAGTCTTGCACCAGGTATTTGTGGAGTATTCAGTGCTAGAACCTGGTGAGTTTTCCTGTTTGGTGACATTCCAATTTGACAAACCAAGAAAACAAAAAAGGACAAGAACCTCAAGTAAGTCAAGTACATTTTTTCCTTAAAAGGTGCCTATATGATTCTCTCAGTCAGGCAGCCTTTAGTGACATAGAATCTCTGGACAATATCTAGTCATGGTGAGGAAGAGATTTGTGAATCATACTTAGACAGTCATTTACTTGGAAAATAAGCATTGCTACGCAGTTGATTGTCTACTCTCTACCTGCGACTCAATTCGTCAGTAGATACAGATATATATATATATATATATATTTGTACGTACCATCAGAAGACTCTTTCCAGCAGCTGTAAGACAGAAATAAAAGACATCTTTGAGAACAAGCCTACTCTTCTAACTACTATTCCAATAGCAGTACAGCCAACAGCAGTTTGGATACTAAGGAACTAATATATAACAAGACATACGTTCTTTCAAACAAAGATAAGGAGAGCAGCTAAACCACTGTGTAAATAAGGTAATTGAATTAACTAGGGAGGAGGTTTGGGCTCGTTGGAGGGAGGGGAGTCTGAGTTAGAAGTATTAATCCTGTGTTTGTGATTACAGGTGTTCGTGAGAATCCTTGCAGGTTTCCTAGTGAGGAGAACACAACAGTGGCAGTCTCTCTTATTGTCCCATTCCCCTTTCCCCCTCTTCACTGTGAGTGGATACAATATTGACTGGCAGTGGAGTAGGGATTTGGGACTAGCTCTTCTGCTCCTGTGGAAGCCAGGTTTTCAAGGTGCGTGGTACTTGTATATCTGACAGATTGAAGTGCCTATACTAAACTTCCACTTGGGCGGAAGGGCTGAAGGGATAGACATTAAGGCTTTAGCGACAGTATTGGAGGGGTTACAGAAACAGTTAAGTGAGACAATGGAAGCGAACAAGACCCTAAGAGATGAGGTTAGGAAGTCTAGTCAGGAAGCTAATTATCTTCGTCAGAGATTCGACGAAATTGTAGAAGGGGCTAATCCTATGGTCAAGGAGCAAGAGCCCCAGCAGTTTTCCCCGTCCCCTTCCGCAGCTGAATTGACCTCGCGAGTAATTCATGCAATTTCCCCAACTATTCCATTGGCGGTCCCTGAGAGGTTTAATGGTGATCCTCGTAAGGCTCAAATTTTTCTCACGGAATGTTCATCGCATTTTTTATGTAGGCCCATAATTTTTAAGGAAGATCAATCCAAGGTGGCCTTCATACTGTCTTACCTGAGCGGAGATGCAGCAGCCTGGTCAATGCCACTGGTAAATTGCAGTGATTGTATTTTATATAATTTTGAGGCATTTAAGCTTGAGTTTCTTCGCATTTTTGATCGACGAACAGTGTCTCAGACCACAGATAATGAACTGTTAGATCTCAAGCAAGGGAATCGAGAGTTGATAGCGTACCTTGCGCAATTTAACAAATTGATAGTTGAGACCAATTGGCCTGAAGCCAAGAGAGCTGCAATTTTCTATAGAGGATTCAAGGACGAATTAAAAGACGGTCTAGCCCAAATTCCAAAGAGACCCACAGAAGTTTCTGAATTAATCGATTTGGTGTTACAAATCGATCAACAACAAAATGAGAGAAAAAGTGAGCGTCGAAAAGATTTTCGCCCTTTGCCTCCTCGATTTGACAGGATTAAGCTTGACACAAGAAAAACCAGTGAACCCACGTCGGGAGAAGAACCAATGCAAATTGGCTCGGTACGAGGTCCTTTGACCAAGGAAGAGAGAGAAAGACGAAGAAGTGGAAAACTGTGCATGTACTGTGGAAATTCCAGACATTTTGTCAAAGACTGCCCTAAGAAGCCTAAGAACAATTCTTGGGTAAAAGACAGGCCCCACCAGTAAATAGGGTTGCTCTGGTGGGCGTTTCCGATAAGACAACTCCAGATACACAACTTGTCGCAAACACTTTACAATCTTCTGCCCCTCATCTGTTAATTTCCACTTTGATCAAATTTGGAATGACTGAAAAGAAAGGGGTCTCAGTCATGATTGATTCCGGAGCTACTGGAAATTTCTGCGACATTAAATTTGCCAAGTCACTCGGAATTCATTTTGTTAAAAAAGACAGGCCAGAACCAGTTCGAGCAGTAGACAGAACCAACCTTTCTTCTGGATCCATTACTTACGACACAGAGGAAATCACCTGGATTGGACCCGGTCAACATCGAAGCTTGCTGAGATTCAGTCTCATCCATGCCCTGCAATTTCAGTTCATTCTTGGATTACCGTGGCTAACGGAACATAATCCGAAGATAGATTGGGCTCTAAGAACTGTGGAACTGAATTCGGAATACTGTAAGGAACAGTGCTATCACTCGTGTAACGCTGTACATCAACCTTCTCCACCGGCTCTATTAGCTTCTCAGACTCGCATGATTTGTGCTTTAGAAGTTCAAGAGATTCCCAGTGCATACCATGATTTGGCATCCATTTTTGATGAACAAGAGGCCAATAAATTGCCCCCGCATCGGGAATACGATTGCAAGATCGATTTGGAACCTGGTGCTTCTTTGCCTTGTAGCAGAATCTATGCTCTCTCGGAAGTGGAAAATCGCCATTTGAGAGAATATTTGGCTCAGTACCTAGCTAATGGGTTCATTCGACCCTCCCAATCCCCTGTCTCTGTTTTTCATCCCTAAGAAGGATGGAAAGCTTAGGACTTGTATTGATTACAGGGCCTTGAACCTTGTCACTAAGAAGAACCGATACCCTCTGCCATTGATTTCGGAACTATTGGATCAGGTAAAAGAAGCCCATGTATACACCAAGTTAGATTTGAGAGGGGCCTACCATTTGGTGAGGATGGCAGAGGGCGACGAGTGGAAAACTGCGTTTCGAACTCGATTTAGTCTGTTCGAATATCAGGTCATGCCTTTCGGCCTGTGCAACGCTCCTGCTGCATTCCAGCATTTCGTCAACGACATTCTCGGGGAGTTTTTGGACCGCTTCGCAGTTGTTTACATCGACGATATCCTTATCTTCTCTGCGAATTTGGAGGAACATGTTTTACATGTGCGAGCGATATTGGAGAGGTTGCTGGACAATCAACTTTATGTGAAGCTGGAAAAGTGTGTATTTCATACCACTCAAGTGGAGTTTTTGGGCTTCATTTTGTCTCCAGATGGTGTTTCGATGGATGACACAAAGGTGAGAGCGATTAAAGATTGGCCTTCTCCTCGAAATGTAAAAGAAATACAAAGTTTTATTGGCTTCGCCAATTTTTACAGACGCTTCATCCTCAATTTTTCCAAAAAGGTTAGCCCTCTTACTCGCCTTCTGAAGAAGGAAGAGAAGTTTTTGGGGAATATTGAGACTGAGGAGACTTTCCAGTTACTGACAGACACCTTTATCACAGCACCAGTTCTGTTGCATCCGAATCCAGAAGAACCGTTTTTTGTTGAGGCAGACGCTTCCAATTTGGCCATCGGTGGTATTCTGTCACAAAGACACAAGAAAACCGGTCAACTCCATCCAGTGGCCTATCGATCTAGAAAATTGTCGGCGGCAGAAGTCAACTATGCAATCGCGTATAAGGAACTGTTGGCAGTAAAGGATGCCTTTCAGGAATGGAGGCATTATCTATGGGGAGCGAATCATGAGATTACTGTCTATACTGACCATACAAATTTGCAGTTTTTAAAGTCCGCCAGAACACTTACCCCCTGGCAATTGAGATGGTCACTTTTCTTTGCGGATTATAATTTTGTGTTAACCTACAAACCAGGGTCGGTAAATGGAAAGGCGGATGACTTGTCTCGAGTCGATACTGGAGAAAATAAAGAGCTCTCTAAAGAGGGATTGATCATTCCAGAAGAAAAGATTATTGGAACCATTCAGTACACAGAATTTGAGGACAACCTTAAGAATTCCCTTTCTGAAGATGAAAAGTTAAGATGGATCAAGGGAGGTTCTGATAGGGAATTAAAAGATGGAAAACTCTATTTCCAAGGAAACCTTTATGTTCCAAGTGAAGAATTACGAAAAGAAGTAATTCAGCATTTTCATGATAATTTATTGGCTGGGCACAAAGGAGTGAAGAAAT
Source organism: Calotriton arnoldi (assembly GCA_963921515.1). Lineage (NCBI taxonomy): Eukaryota > Metazoa > Chordata > Amphibia > Caudata > Salamandridae > Calotriton > Calotriton arnoldi. The sequence continues at coordinate 608,291 of CAWUFW010008767.1, forward strand.
CGCTGGAGTTGATAAGACGAGAATTTTGGTGGCCGGACATGGAAGCTCAGGTGAGGCAGTATGTGGCATCTTGTGAACAGTGTGTCAAGGGAAAGGTCATCAGGCAGGCTCCACAAGGTTTTCTTATGCCTTTGCCGGTTGCCCCCTATCCATGGCATACAGTCTCCATGGACTTCATTGTAGATTTGCCCTCCAGTCACGGATATTCCACCATTTGGGTGGTAGTTGACCATTTGTCTAAGATGAGTCATTTTGTTCCACTCAAATTCCTCCCAAATTCTGCACAATTGGCCACTATATTCACTCAGCACATTGTGAGGACACATGGGATTCCCAAGGTAGTGATCTCCGATCGGGGTCCCCAGTTTATATCTCATTTTTGGAGGGCCTTTTTAAAAAGATTGGGAGTCGATTCTCGTTTGTCTACTGGTTTCCATCCGGAGATCGATGGGCAAACCGAAAGGGTAAATCAGGACCTGGAACAATATCTGCGCCTATACCTGATGGATCAGGAAGGCGACTTGCCAAATCTGATTTGGGCTGCTGAATTTGCCTATAATAACGCAGTACACTCTTCCACTGGTTATTCCCCGTTCTTTTTTAACTCAGGAAGACATCCTAACATGTTAGTTGGAAAACAGGAGAGTGAGGTACCAGCAGTGGAGGTAGTTGTGAGAGATTTGCAAGAGACCTATCAGATAGCTACCAATAATCTTGTGAAAGCTAAAAGTTCTTATAAAAAGCAGGCTGACAAAAAGAGGAGAGGGAATCCAGTTTGGATCTCCACTCGCAATATGCGTTTAAAAGGGTATAGGAGATTCCAACCTCGATTTTTGGGACCCTTTCAGGTTAAAAAGATGGTAAACCCTGTCAGTGTCAAGATTAAACTCCCCTCTAAGTTCAGAATACACCCAGTGTTCCATGTATCTTTGATTAAAAGAAATCCACCTGATTTCAGAAAAGATCTCCCTCCTGCTCCGGTTCAGTTCCAGTCTGAAGAGGAATTTGAAGTAAAACGAGTCTTAGATTCTAAAGTAAAGAACGGAAAACTATTTTACCTTGTAGACTGGAAGGGTTTTGGTCCAGAGGAGAGATCCTGGGAGCCCAGTACTCATGTTCATGCCCCTAGACTGATTCGAGAATTCCACAAGACCCATCCCAAGAAGCCCAAAGAGGGAGGAGAAGGGGCTTTGGTGGGGGGTACTGTCAGGACTGGTCGATTGGGCACTGGTTCTGCTTGTCTTCAGCCCTTCTCTGGTCTAAAGATTAAAAGATTGCCTCAGTACCCTTTCAGCAAGAAACACAGTCGCGGGTCACGGAGGCTTCTTCATGTGATTTCCAGGCAGGTTCGTGCAGTCCACGGCGGAATTCCAAGATGGCGGCTTCTACTGTTTGGTTGCCAGGTAGCGCTCTAGTGTTTGGCCGTAATGAGAAGATTAGTGTTCCTCGCGCTCTACGCGTGCAGCGCACTTCAACCGTCAGTTCATGGAGTGAGGCAGCTTCTGTTGTCGCGCAAAATTGCTAGACAAATTTTTCCTCAGGGGAGTGGTTTTTCTGTTATCCGCTACTCTGCCTGACATTCTTCATGTTGGAACCACTGTTCTTTGGAGAGGAACGTTAGTCTTGCACCAGGTATTTGTGGAGTATTCAGTGCTAGAACCTGGTGAGTTTACCTGTTTGGTGACATTCCAATGACATACCAAGAAAAAAAAAGGACAAGAACCTCAAGTAAGTCAAGTACATTTTTTCCTTAAAAGGTGCCTATAATTTTCTCTCAGTCAGGCAGCCTTTAGTGACATAGAATCTCTGGACAATATCTAGTCATGGTGAGGAAGAGATTTGTGAATCATACTTAGACAGTCATTTACTTGGAAAATAAGCATTGCTACGCAGTTGATTGTCTACTCTCTACCTGCAACTCAATTCGTCAGTAGATATAGATATATATATATATATTTGTACTTACCATCAGAAGACTCTTTCCAGCAGCTGTAAGACAGAAATAAAAGACATCTTTGAGAACAAGCCTACTCTTCTAACTACTATTCCAATAGAAGTACAGCCAACAGCAGTTTGGATAGTAAGGAACTAATATATAACAAGACATACGTTCTTTCAAACAAAGATAAGGAGAGCAGCTAAACCACTGTGTAAATAAGGTAATTGAATTAACTAGGGAGGAGGTTTGGGCTCCTTGGAGGGAGGGGAGTCTGAGTTAGAAGTATCAATCCTGTGTTTGTGATTACAGGTGTTCGTGAGAATCCTTGCAGGTTTCCTAGTGAGGAGAACACAGCAGTGGCAGTCTCTCTTGTTGTCCCATTCCCTTTCCCCATCTTCACTGTGAGTGGATACAATATTGACTGGCAGTGGAGTAGGGGATTTGGGACTAGCTCTTCTGTTCCCGTGGAAGCCAGGTTTTCAAGGTGCGTGGTACTTGTATATCTGACAGTTACACCCACTCCGTGAGGGATACGGTGGCGCAAGTGCTGCCCCAGTGCCCGGAGGAGGCCCGGGCCATACTCTCCCGTGCAGCTGCCGAGGGGAGAGACGCAGTGGACTGGATACCACCGACTCGCTAGGCAGGACAATTTCCACGTCGGTAGCCCTTCGACGCTACGCCTGGCTGAGGTCGACTGGTTTTTCAGGGGATGTCCAATCCACTCTTATGGACATGCCTTTTGATGGCTGTCGCCTGTTCGGCGACAAGGCAGACAATGCGCTAGAGCGCTTTAAGGACTCTCTGGCTACGACCAAGTCCTTGGGCCTCTCCACCTGCCCTGCGCAGTCTGCTTTTTGCCCCTTTCGTGGCTACGGAAGGGGTGCCCCACCACGTCCCGCCCAGAGCCACAGGCCGGCGTAAGCTGTCCAGCCCCTGTGCGGCCGGGGACGTGGGAACCACCGCAGGGGTTCTGGGGGCCAGCGGGCGGGCCAGTCCACCACAGCCCCCTCTGCAGCAGCCTCCAAACCCTCCTAGTCTGGCCCTTCAAGGCCACCAATCACCAGTGGGAGGCAGGATTCGCCATCACCTCCCCCACTGGCGCACCATCGCGTCGGACAGGTGGGTTTTGCAAATAGTTCGAAGGGGCTACTCCCTCTCCTTCGAGACTGCTCCTCCATCCATGCCACCTCAGCACCATCGCATGTCGGAGGATCATCTGGCCCTTCTCCAACAGGAAGTTATGGCTCTCTTGGCCAAGGGAGCCATCGAACGAGTTCCTGCCCCAGAAGTAGGTCGTGGTTGCTACTCCCACTACTTTCTGGTGCCCAAGAAGGACAAAGGCCTGCGTCCTATCTTGGATCTCAGGAACGTCAACCGCTTGCTCCGGAAGGAGAAGTTCAAAATGTTGACGCTAGCTCAGGTCTTGTCTGCCCTCGACCCTGGAGACTGGATGATAGCGTTGGACTTGCAGGATGCCTCTTTTCATATCCCCTTCCTGCACAGGCGTTACCCATGGTTCACGGTAGGCCACAAGCATTTTCAGTTTTCCGTGCTCCCCTTCGGCTTACCAGCGCCCCTCGGGTGTTCACGAAAGTGATGGCGGTGGTCGCAGCTCATCTGCGCAGATATGGGGTTCCAGTCTTCCCCTATCTCGACGACTGGCTGTTGAAGGCGGGCTCCCCCAGGCTGTCGTCTCCCACCTCCAGACTACGGTCGACCTCCTGCATTCGCTGGGGTTCTCCATCAACATGCCGAAGTCGCACCTGACTCCCTCTCAGAAGCTCCTCTTCATCGGAGCGGTTCTGGACACTACGCAGTTTCGGGTCTATCCCCCCGAACAGCGAGTCCGGGATATTCGGGCTATGATTCCGATCTTTCAGCCTCTATCCCGGGTTTCGGTCAGGATGACCCTCCGGCTACAAACCAGGATTGGGTCGACGGCAGATCCCTCTCCCTTCCCTAACCAGAGTTAACAGTGGTGACCGATGCATCACTTCTGGGATGGGGCGGTCACATGGGGGAGGCGGAGATCAGAGGCCTCTGGTCTCCGGCGGAGTTCGGGCTCCACATTAACCTTTTGGAGCTTCGGCGATCCGTCTTGCAGTAAAATCATTCCTTCCCTCTGTCCGGGGAAGAGCAGTGCAAGTGTTCACGGACAACACCACAGCCATGTGGTACTGCAACAAACAGGGCGGGGTGGGGTCGTGGACCGTATGTCAAGAGGCTCTCCGTCTCTGGACATGGCTGGAACATCAGGGCATATCCCTGGTGGTTCAATACCTGGCAGGTTCCCTGAAGGCCAGGGCGGATGAACTCAGCCGCAGGTGCATGATGGATCACGAATGGCGTCTTCACTCGGAGGTGGCGTAAGGTCTCTTTCAGCAGTGGGGAGAGCATTGGTTAGATCTATTCGCCACCAAAGAGAACGCGCAATGTCAGCAATTCTGCGTGTTGGAATTTCCAAGGCGGCACTCGCTAGGCGAAGCTTTTCGTCGCTAGTGGAGTTGCGGTCTTCTATACGGCTTTCCACCTATACCACTTCTGCCCAGAGTGCTGAAGAAGATCAAGCGTGACCGAGCCCAAGTCATCCTTGTGGCTCCGGATTGGGCATGAAGAGTCTGGTATCCCGAGCTGTTACACATGGCCATCGATCCTCCGATCAGACTGCCTCTTCGGGAGGATCTTCTGTCGCAGCAGCAGGGGACGGTCCTCCACCCGAACCTGTCCAGCCTCCCCCTCCTTGCGTGGAGATTGAGCGGCGACAGTTGACAGCCTTTGACCTTCCTCCCGAAGTCTGTGATGTTATCTTGGCTGCCAGGCTTGGAACAAATTTGTAGCATAGTGCACAGCAAAGGCTGTGGATCCCCTTTCTGCCCCTGTTTCTGAGGTTCTCTTGTTCCTCCTTTCTTTGGCCCAGCAGGGCTCTGCTCTGGGCACTCTTAAGGGCTATCTCTCAGCCATTTCAGCCTTTCTTAGGCTTCCTGATCAGCCTTCTCTTTTCAAGTCCCCTGTTGTAAATCGCTTCCTTAAGGGCATTACTCATCTTTTTCCTCCTGTTCCCTTCGTAATGCCTCAGTGGGACTTGAACTTGGTTCTTACCTACCTTATGTATGCTCCCTTTTAGCCGCTTCATAACTGTCCTCTCAGACTTCTTACTTTAAAGACTGCCTTTCTGGTTGCCATCACCTCTGCTCGCAGGGTGAGTGAGGTCCAAGCACTTTCTTCCAAGCCTCCTTTTCTGGCTGTTCATCCGGACAAGGTCGTCCTTAGAACCAGACCTTCCTTTCTTCCCAAGGTGGTTACTTCTTTCCACATTGGTCAAACCATCACTTTGCCCACCTTCTTTCCCCCTCCGCATCCTTATAAGGAGGAAGAGAGGCTCCACCGTCTGGATCCAAAACGTGTGCTTTCCTTTTATTTGGATCGCACCAAGCAATTCCGGGTGGATGACCAGCTCTTTGTTGGCTACGTGGTTGCCAAAAATGGTCGGGCCGTGCACAAACGGACCATCTCTAGGTGGGCCGTTTTGTGCATTAAAGCTTGCTATTCTTTGGCAAAGAAGGAGCCTCCAGTGGGACTGCGCGCCCATTCCACCATGGCGACGGCAGCTACCACTGCTTTGGGACAGGGAGTTCCCCTCAATTACATCTGTCAGGCAGCTACGTGGGCATCCCTGCACACGTTCACCAAACACTACTGCCTGGACAGCCAAGTCCGGAGAGACGGCTTCTTTGGCGGTTCTGTTCTCCAGGACTTTCTTGTGTGAACTTGGTTCGCAGACCCACCTCCGGGGTTGGTATTGCTGGGGTATCTATTCTAAAGTAAGGAATCTATAACTAATTGTCTCTTTCAGATGAACAAGTTACTTACCTTTGGTAACGATATATCTGTAAGAGACATAGATTAGTTATAGATTCCTTACCGCCCCACCCATCCTCCCCGTTCTGCGAACTCACTTCTAGGGTCAGTGAATCCTTTTCAGGGCCCTAGTTTTGTGCACCAGTGGTCAGTGTCTTGCATGGCTCTGCGCTTCTGGCGTGGAATGTCGTGTAAAAGAACTGACATCAGCGCGAGGGCGGCGTCTAAGTAGCTACCACGACGTTATCCCGGCTACCATGACACCAACGACGAACGAGAAGCCGACCGACGCCACCTTTCAACGCTCAGAGGTACTGCTGACGAAAAATTGTCCGGATCCAGTCTGATGCCTGGGGGTAATTCTAAGGTAAGGAATCTATAACTAATCTATGTCTCTTACAGATATATCGTTACCGAAGGGAAGTAACTTGTTCTTTTCAAACCTAGATGATAGAACATTTGGATATTAGGCTTGGTCTCTGCAGCTGAAGGACTGTTTGCCATGGATTTAACTGAAGTGTGTCATATTCATTTCCTTCCACAACAGATTCATGTTGATGTGCTGCTCATCGTCGCCCTGATGAAGATTGTTATTGTTAGTGTTTGTCTGTGTAACACCTTTTCTCCAATACCCTTTTCCATCCATACATCAAACCCCTAAGCCCTCTTTCCCCGGACTGTGTGATTTATTGAGGTGAATTAATTTATGCCATAAATGGATCACACACTTGGTGGGGCGGATGTGGTGAAAGTGACACCAACTCACTGCGGGATCTTCTGTTACCTAAGCAATAGCCCACACCAGCCTCACTTACCCACCCACAGATAAAAGGGATTTAGATATAGAATATCATTCGTCAACATCATCATTCAGCCCTTGTGTGGCATAAACGCCTACTCCACTCCTGACTATGAGTACACATCTCCTGACTCAAGGATTTCGTAACTTTTGTTTTAATTAAATAGCTCCCCATTGCTGAGAAGAAGTGACTGTTGCTAGTTTTTGTTATAATATGAGGTATTCTTTTCTTTGTTGTGTCATGGTGGTAGTAGTCTGGTCTGAATCTTTGTAAAGCTATGATATAAATATATAACCCACTAACTCTGTGTATTTCTTTCTGTATTTCTTTCAATTTAGTTGCCTGTGATGGATAATCCATTTAATTAATCATACAGTTGGATCTCACCTAGGTGGGAGTGGGACTTTGCTTGTTGTAATACCTTCCCTGTTAGCGCACTATCCTGCTACTACTATTACCACCATTAAGAAGTCACCTTGGGAAGCCCTGCAAGACGTTTTTGAAGATGGAGTGAGGTAGCAGCCATTGCTTCATCTATTCAGGTTAGAGAACTGGAGTGAAGTGAACTACTTTAGTTAGTAAGTAACTAACTTCTACTGCAGATAACTATAGTATACGACTTTGACTCTCCTTGTCTATCTAGGTTGCTGTAGGCAGTATAGGCAATGGCAGCATACCCTACCCCCCTAATGGTCAATAATTAATATAGTTACAAAGGGTAGTAGGACAAGGGTATAATTAACTGTAACACATACATATTGATAATTCAGTTAAAAACAGGCTGCTCGAATAGGCAGCAGTGCAAAGTCAAAGTAAAACACTTCAGGCACAAAGTAGAAGAATAATTTTTAACGTAACTTATTTTTTTGTACCAATATAACAACATACATAAACAAACCCACCCTCTCCACCTACTACAGGCCCACCCCTCTCCCCCATACAAATCACCCCGTCCCCAACCAGTGTTCAAAAAGTCCAAACTAGCCCTGTTCCCATCCCTATTCCTACCCTCTCCACCCACAACAAAAATTCCCTCCCACCGAAAAAAAGGGCTAAAAGAGGGCGTTCTCCATGTGGGTACGGAGCTCCTCAATGTTATCCTCCATCTATGCCATACTGCAGTCTAGCTGCACCCGGTGCTGCAGAACGCAGCGCTGGAATAGGCAGTCTGAGCGGGAGGCGGGGGCAGCAGTGGTGGTTAGATGGGCAGCTGCCGGCGACGCTGGCAATGTTGTTGCCTGGAGGCTGGCTGGGGCCCAGGGAAGCAGCAGCTGCCTCATCCTCCTCCTCCTGCAGGGCCACCAGCTGCTGGAATTCGGCCCTGATAGCAGCCCAGCTGCGGCGGCAGAGGCTGGAGGCAATTTCCTGCCGTGTAGGTGTTTGACTAGCAGGAGCACCTATATCAAGAAAGAGGAAAAACAGGCAAATTGTACACAATGCTCTGTGCAAGCACTTGTTTGAAATTATATAGTGGCACAGTAGCAGTACATAGCTGGTCCCCTAGGGCCATTGGAATTTAATGTGATTACTTAGTCACACTCACAGGGCTATTTTTTGCCCACACATGCGTCACATAAAAGGAAAAAGCACTGACTGGCTGAAAGGAATGAAGGCAGAATAACAGCACCCCAGCTTAATTTTTTTTTCTTTTAAAAGATTTCCTAGTAAAAAACAAAACAGACACTTTGTGTGGAAAAATATATTACCTCTCATTAATGAGTGAGGCATTATGCACTATGGAGTTCAAGTATTCTTAATATAAATTACTGGAGGCATGCTAGCTAGTGCGGCAGGTATGTTGCTACTCTCTGCAGTCTGCAGCTGGGGCAGCTATAATGGACAATTATCTTACTTTAATTGGGCCCTGCTCTTCTCCAAATGCCTTTCAATTCTACCTTAACTCCAAAGAGGCAGATTAATAATAATGACACTATGTCACACATGTCATGTATAAAATGGGGATATCCTGTCTTACGTAAGTAGACGGTGGGAAAAACGATGCACCACAGTACAGGGAATGGAACGGGATATAGATTGTATTTGGCACATTCTTCACAGAGTATCCCATCTGCAAAACTCAAAATCAGGCACTTAGTCCAACTGTACTCCCTGGCCTCGTCTTCCACCACAAATTATTTCTAACAAATACATTCGCTTGACAGTAAGGAAAGGAAACTTAACTTACTCTACTGTAATGTAAATAGGGACTTATAAAGCGCACAGCTACTACATAGAGTGTCCCGGCGCTACAGGACCACGAGACAGGCGTCAGTACTCCTGCCAGGATAGAGGACGGCCGACCGTGCTATTGTAGGAAAAGCCGGGTTTTCATCTGTTTCCTAAAAGTCAAAAGATCTTGCACCTGCCTAAGGGAAAAAGGAAGTCCATTCCATAGCCGGGAGGCCAGGACTTGAAAGGAGCGACCTCCCAAACGAGAGCGGGAAAACTTTGGGGTAGTCAACAGAAGCTGTGAAGAAGATCTCAGGGCCCTCTGCGGGACGTAGTGCTGGATTCTTTTCCTAATGTAGACGGCACCCGTATCATGCAGGGCCCTATACACTAAAACTAAAGCTTTGAAATGAATCCGCTTCCGGACCGGCAGCCAGTGCAAAGACTTCAGATGGATAGACATGCGCTCTCTGGAACCTACCATGAGAATTGCTCTGGCCGCCGCGTTCTGCACTACCTGCAGGCGGTTCAGCAGATAGTCCGGTAGGCCTAAATACAGGACATTGACGTAGTCCAGCCTTGATACAATCAATGCTTGAACCACAGTCTTCCTGTACTTAACTGGAAGCAAAGGAAGGAAGTTTTTCAACATTTTTAACAGGCCAAAGCAGGTGCCGGCTATTGTTTGGTTCTCGGCCTGCATGGACAGGTTAGCATCTAACTTGACTCCTAGGTTCTTCACCGTGCTTACTGGGGCAGTGGGTTTGGGACATATACTGAGGCCACCACTGGCGCCAGGCTTTGCAGGGTGAAGGCCCGAAGAAAATGATCTTGGATTTCTCCGGATTGCACTTCAGTTGATTCAGCCTTAACCAGGAGAACACCTCTGACAGGCAGATGTTAATCTCGCCGCCTCTAAAGTCGGCGTCCTTGTCACAGGTGAACAGCAGTTGCGTATCATTGGCGTATGATACTATTTTACTACTGCTGCAGGGTAAGTTAGAAGGATTAGGCCAGGTAGGTAGAGGTTTTGCTATAGAATAGTGGGGTGTCACTGATCATCATAATCATCATGTGCCCACTGCCTAAGCTTTGGCTTAGTCAGTCACGGTAGTTGACAAATGTCAAAAGGAAAAAATTTGAACAGCCATGCCGTAAATCCATTATGGAAGCCATGCAATATAAATGAAACCTTGGCCAGAAAAATGTGGCACATTCCAAGAATTTTAGTAGGCCGGGACAAAACATAGGAAAGAATAAAGGAGTGAATTACTAGGAGATGGCTGAGTGGGCCCTGGGAGGGAAGGGAAGCACACCTTGTTTTCGGTTTGCAGTGCAATGAAAACTTTGTAAATGCTGTATCAACTGAAGCAGAATCACATTGCACAGCCAACACTTTAGTGCCAAATTGAACCATGCTGCAGTTAGATCATGGCTGGTAAAATGCCATGGGCAGGGATGTGATGAATGATGATGGGTGGGATACATACCTGCCTCGCTTAACAAATAAAGTGAGTGAAGGGAGTAGACAGAAAATTAAAATACCCCCCACTTAGATCCAAAGCTTTTATGAAACCAAGCAAGCGAAGTAGATGTGCATGCCCCTCTCCAGAAGAGCTCCCTTGTTTCTTCATCCAAGCAATTATCCATTCATCCTTTCATTGTTCTAGTATTATTCACCCTTTGATACACACCATTTAAGCTTTACATTCTCTCATCCAGTCTTTCACCATTCCAATCCATCCATTCATCCACATATATCCATCCATCCAGGCATCCATCTATCTATCCATCCACCTATCATAATATCCCCTTTAACCCATCCATCCATTTACTCACCCATGCATCCTATCACCCACCAACTCATCATTTCACTCGCCCACGCATCTTTTCCCTCACCCAGGCATCCTTTCACTCATATACCATTTCACCCATCCTTTCTTTTAAATTTCCATCCTTTTTCCCCTTTCCATCAACCCATCATTTGTAGTGTTCATTATGAGCTTTTGTCTGCTGAGTTACTGATAGAAGAGGCCATTAAAAGCTCATCCCCTACTGTAGCCGCTAAATCAGGGGGTTCACGACTCCTTTGCAGTGAGTATACTAGTAATTGAAAATAAGCAAGCAATGTGACTTACCACCGCCCGTACCTGCCCACTGCTGGGACTCCCCTTCCAACCGACGTCACGTCTGCTGCACTACTGGCGCTGTCGCTAGCCTCAGCATGTGGTCTGTGCTGCTAGGAAAAAACATTACACATTTTACATGCCAGATATGCCTCCACTTAATATATTTTTTTAACAAAATACATCACTACTACAGTTCAGTTATCATATCTTCTTTAAAAAATACCACTTTGTGCCATTTTGTTGATTGACAATGTTAGGAAAGCCAGGTAGTCAAGCCAACCAAAAACTTTTTGTAATGGAGGGGCAGAGCTAGGAGGACTCAAGAGTCATTTAAGCGGACTGAAGGGTGGAATAATTGGTGAATGAAGGACATATGGTCTTGGCTGGCATATGCAATGGGGCCGTCCTCATACTACTTTCCAGCCATGCTGAACTGTCATCGAAGCTGCTAATATACTATTGTATAAATGAATGATAATACACACAACACAACATTGGGTGGGTCCACCATGACCATGGCCACACTCTTGTTTTACTGTTTGAGCATAAGCAAGAAAAAGAAAGCCTTCTCAACAAACATGCTTAGAATAGCTTACTTGGGCACGCAATCTTCCCAGTAGAGTACCTGTCCTAAAATCTGCTCTCATAGTCTTACAGTGCCAGTCCACAAGATATATAATGGGAGAGGGAAAGCTTACTAGCAAGGCAGAAGAAAGCTACAAACTAGTATAGACAGGAGGAAGTCAGCTACAGACACATGAAATTTAGAGAAAAAAAAATAGGATAATGCAGGGATAACAAGAATTTAACAAACATTCCATAGTTGAAAAAAAAGGAGACAGGCACAGTAAAAGGAATAATTATTCTAAATGAGGAGAGGTAAAAGTTAGGGAAATAATAATAACATTAACAGGAGGACTTACTAGGGCAGATCGGTCAGCCTTGGTACTGGTTGTGGCACCCCGGCTCCCTGACCCACCTCCGAAGCCCTCTTCTTGCCCTTGGGTGCAATAAAGAAGATAACAAAAATAGATTTGTTGTACAGTTAATGTTCCCAAAAATATTTTGACAGGCAAACGCAGTGACATTGTATTTTTCTAAATCAGATCACCTATACTACTAGTATCGAGTTGACTTACTCCTAATTTCCTAAACCTAAGGACCATTCCAAATTTCCAAAACCTAAACTACATTTGGGAATTACTAATGCATTGCAACAAATGATCTTTGCTTCTCATCTCATTCTCAACCACCTTTGATGGATCAACTCAGTCTTCCTTTTTTTCACTGCATAGATGCACATACTACACATAACTGGGAGATTGCTTGTGACTGTACCAGTTAAATAAAGAAAGGCACAGAGAACACTGACTTACTGATATTAGTTACTAATACCACTATCTTAGTGACAGGAAGGAGGAATCTGCTTGGCTTCTTAAATAATCAGCCCAAGCAAGTGCTGACGAGTACGATTAGGTAGCACCGAGCATCTGGCTAGCTCAAACTGGATCACATAATATTCGTAATGTAAACTAAACTTATATCTGAGTGTGAGCAGCATGCTATTTGAAAAAAACATAACATTGTACTCACCGAGCCCCACAACCTTGACACCCAGCAGGTCAAGTAGGTCCTGCTCCCGGTCCAATATGTCCACCGAGCGCTGCGTCAACAGCTGCTGGGTGCGCTGGACCCCAGTGTACGGGCGTACCCTCCCCCACAGCTCTCGATGCTCCCACAGGGCATACATGTTCCCAGACCTGCTACCAGCATAGAGGGGGGTGGTGCTGCAAAAAAAAAAAAATGCGGCCACCTCTGCCACAGAATAAATGGGGTGGGGCTGCACCCCTTGGCGGTGCCGGCGACCGCAAGGTAAGCGGCTAGAAACCACAGTAGCTCTGCTGCTCCCTGCCACGCCCTAGTCTGCCATGCTGCTAAATGGGGGAAAAAAGAAGAAAAAGAAGGAATTTAGAAGAATAAAGACAAAACTAAGGAAGTAATGGGAAAACCCAAAAAAGCTATTAAAAAATAAAAAAAGTCACAGAAAAAAAACTAAAGCATAAAATACACAAAGACACACATTAATAAAATAAAGATAAATAGGGTGGATGAATGGGATAAGGGGATGATGGCAAAGATTTAATTTAGATTAAAAAAGCAAGCCCAGCACATGCACAGAACAGGAAAGCAGGTAAAGCAAAATGGCCGTGCCCATGCGTACTGCACGCTGCTGTTCGCGCTGGTTTTGCAGTGTGAAAGTGCGCATTGCGCTCCTGGCGTGTAAAAAACTAGCACAAACAGGTGGACAAGCACTTTTGCCCGCTGGCAGAGTTCTACGGAATCCCGCTGAGTTTTTGGGACACTCTGCAGAATTCCACAGAGCAGAACTCCGCGAGTTCCACCAACCCCTAATTAGAATCAATAGTGAATCAACCACCCCATTTAATGTGAGATGGGGAATGAGGAAGGATTTCTCCCCCCTTCACCCTTGCTTTTGCGTTCCAAATGCAATCGTTAGTCATAATGATTACGCAGATTGGTGTCATAAAGGGGTTGAAAATCGGTCATACCGAACATAAGCTATGAATGTATGCAGATGGCATCCTGATGACATGGCACACCTAAAATGCTCCATTCCGGCAGCAGTAGAAGCTCTGCAGTAATACGGACGGGCCTCTGGCTTCCAGATGAACTTACAAAAGTCATTTATACTCATCCTACGGCTACCAGCTTAACAAAAATAACATCTGAAGCAGAGAGACACTATCCGATGGGCAAAACACTATACAGTACTTAAGGGTGAAATTATTGTCCTCCCTTTTCAAGACGGTACACAAACACTACCTTGACCTGATGAAAATTATGAGGGAAGGCTTTAAATCTTGGCATATGTGTGCTCTGTTGTGCCTTTGAAAATTAGCGGCAATTGAGATGACAGCACTGCCCAGGTTTTTATTAATAGCACTGCCCGTGCTGCTGCAACCGTGTAAAGACATCCTTCATAAATGATGGTCAATAAATTTGTATGGGCTGGAAGGAGACCTGAATTAGCAACAAAAGTAATGTGTCTGCCATTTGGTGAGGTGGGCTTAGGACTGCAAAAGATAATGAATCACAACTACGCTCAACAATTATGCTATATACTGGAATGGCATCAAATGGAAAGCGAAAAACACTGGTGCTTTATTGGTCAGACTATTGTTAATTTAATTTCGACTTGGGCATCAGGTCAGGCTTAATGTAATGAGTTTTGATACTTTAAAGTAACTACTTCAGTTGTCCCAGTCATAAATTAGCAGGGCTAAGGTGTCGGTTGTAACTGTGCACTCACCAATGGGGCTACTAGCCTTTCCCACATTAAAAATGACAATTGCAGGTTTCTACTGCTGGTACATGTAAAAGTGCATGTCCCACTTTTGTAACATACAGCACCCTCCCTTAGTGCTCAATAGGCCTACCTTAGGGGACACATACACACACATATATATATAAATATACAAATATATATATCTCCGGTTGGCTCACTTTCAATGGGAGTTATAGCGCTCTCAAAGCGGTGCGGGACCCAATTACGGCAGAGCCTCGCCGTCAGATCTCCAACAAGTTTACCTTCCTGATGTATTTGTCACTGCATCCATACTTACTTGTAGTTTTAAGTCAGTGAATTTTCTCGCATATGTAAAAATACGACCTTTGTTATAATCATCTTTATCTCTTTGAAATTTTGTTTGTTGTTAGTCATATGGACTTAGCTCAAACAAGGTTTGACCTTTATAAATATATTAGAAAAATCAAGCTTGCTAAGACATTCACAGAAAATCAGCAAATGAAAAGTTTCAAGAAAAAAAATTGATTGACACCCCAACTATTGATCTATTAGTTGAGGACAGAGATGGACTACAAACATTAATTGATTTACAAGTGGAAGGAGATGTCAGTTAAATCTCACAGCAAATCAATGACTGTCCCCAGCTAGGGGCTGGACTCAGTGGAAAAAAGCCCAAATCACACTATTATCCACAATTGCAATCGGGCAATAAAATTGATGTCTTTCATGAGGCAATAATACAGGATTTATACCAATTGAAAACAGTTAAATAACTGTTAATTTATCCTCAAAAAAACAAAAGTCACTTCTAGCAATTAAAAATGATGATACCATTGAGATTAAAATTGCAGATAAGGGCGGCAATATAGTGATTATGGAAAAATTGGACTACACCAAGGAAGCACACTCACAATTGAATAATCAGGAGTACTATGAAAAACTGGTAACAGACCCAACGTTAAAATATCAGAAGGATTTGGATGTGAAACTAAAAAACTGGGTACAGATGAATCTCTTGAACAATGATGAATACAAATATTTAACAACTACTCATCCAGTGACTGCGACTATCTGCTTCCTACCGAAGATACATAAACATGCAACCAAACAACCCGGAAGACCAATAATATCAGCGAAGGGTGCACTGCTAGAACCCATCGCAAACTACATTGATTTTTCCCTTGCACCATACGTCCAAGACCTGAGCTCCTATCTCAAAGACACAAGTGATCTACTTAGACATCTACAGGAAATTCCCTGGTCTTCAGCATTCAAACTAATCACTATGGATGTCACAGCATTATCCACGAACATTGAGAATGAGACCAGTCTAACAGCATGTGAATACTTTCTTAAAAGAAATATACAATTTGCCGGCCATAATGAAATGTTATTAGCAATGATTAAGTTTCAAGTTTAAGTTTATTTGATTTAGTTCTCAACTGAGAACCACAAATATTTGATACATGATATAAAAGTTTAAACAGTAAAATAATAAAAGTTTTCATTCTAATACAAAGTTAAAAAGGATTTTAAGAATTTAAATATATTATAACATACAAATTCATTTGGCGGAACCTTGCAAAGCGAGATCTGAAAGAGACACGTTAGTGACAGATTCCTTACCTTAGAATATCCCCAGGCGTCAGGCTGGATCCGGAAAGTTTTTTGCGTAGCAGTACCCTTGCGCGTCGGTAGGCGGCGTCGTGCGGCTCCGCGTCCGTCGTCGGCGTCGTGATCGCCGGGATGACGTCGCGGGCAGTACTTAGGCGCCGCCCCTGCGCGCTGACGTCAGTTCTTCTTTTTCCGCGCCAGTAAGCGCAGATCCGGGAAGAGCAGTGCCCTAGTCACTTTTTGACTATCTTTTTGTGAAATTTTTCACTGTTCTCTTCAACGAGTCTTCACGACTCCTAAGGTGTCGTAGGGATGCCCGGCTTTAAGCCCTGCGAGGTATGTGGTCGTATGATGTCCATCACGGACCCCCACCTCGAGTGTCTCTTCTGCCTCGGCCGAGGCCACGACACGAAGTCGTGCCCTGACTGCCGGAAACTTCATCCGAAGGCTTTGCGAGAGCGGTCTCGAAAGCTCCTTGAAGTCCGGCAGTCGGCTCCGCGCCGCAGCAAGCCCCGGTCCCGGGAGAGGTCGAGGGGCCGGACGCGGAGTCCCCGCCGTTCGTCGGAATCCAGAGTCTTCGCGCTCCTCCGGTAGAGTCGAAGCACAAGAAGTCTAAGCGGCGTCATCGCTCTAAGACTTCGCCTCGCCGGTCGCGCGACTCGGCTGAGGTCCCTGTCGGCACCGTCCCCGCCCCGCGGCCCCGGACGTGCCTGTCGAGTTGCCCCCGCATTACCCGTCCTTCCCGGGTTCGGGGCGACTCCGGCCGAAGTACAGGAATTCCTGTCGGCCATGGCCCGCCTCTTCGGGCCTCGAGGTCCCTCCGGTGCGCCTTCGGGCCCCGCGGGCCCAGATGGGGTTGCTCCGGCGTCGCCGTCGACTCCGGTCCCGGCGTCGCCTGTCCCACCAGCCTTCGTCCCGGCCTCGGCTCCGGCCCCGGCCTCGACCCCGGTTCCGGTGGTGCCGCAACCTCCATCGACGCCGGTTGACCTAACCACGCCTCCGCCGACGCCGATGTCCCCGGTGCCGTTTCCGACGCCGTCCGGGGCTCCGGGCGGCGTCGTTCCCGGTTCTCCCCGGGTCCGGACATGGAGCCGGACCGGCGTCGCCCGACGCCGGTTCCGGCGCCGATGAGGCCTTGGGTCCCTTATGTCCCTCCTCCTCCATCTTTTCAACCTGAGGAGGACCAGGAGAGCTGGGAGGGGTCTGGCGACCCTCTCACACAACAGTGCGAGTTTGACCCGGACTGGGTTGAGGAACTTGGGGATGCCAGTGGGCTGGATACCTCCCCCGACTCTGGCATGCTGTCTCCTCCCGTGGCAACGGAGGAGGGGGCTAATTTTGCAACGGTGTTGCGTAGAGCTGCTGGAGCCTTAAATCTCCAGTTGCCTACAGTGGCCGTCAGGACTAACCTCCTGACTGAAGTGCTTCAGCCGGCGGCCTCCTCTTCGGAGCCTGTGCTGCCGTTCAACGATGCACTCACTGACGTTCTTTTGGGTGCCTGGTCCAAACCCACCACAGGGGCTCCTGTGGATAGGAACGTGGCCCGACGCCATCGCCCGGCTCCGGGCGACCCCCTGTTTCTCTCCCAACACCCCACCCCTGAGAGCTTGGTTGTCCAAGCCTCTGCCTCCCAAACAGCCTTCCCTACCGCCCCTCCGGATAGGGAATCCAAGCGCCTGGATCACTTTGGGAAGAAGGCTTTCTCTTCCTCCAGTGCTGGCTTGCGGTCTGTTAATACCGCTTGCCTCTTGGGCCGATACACCCACTCCCTGTGGGATTCGGTGGCTGATGTTTTGCCGCAGTGTTCTGAGGAGGTCCAGACACTGCTTACCCGCGCTATTGCGGAAGGGCGTGATGCGGCTAAGTATACCATCCGCTGTGGCCTTGATACCGCCGACTCGCTGGGCAGATCGCTTGCAACGACGGTGGCGCTGCGTCGCCACGCCTGGCTGAGAACCACTGGTTTTTCAGGGGATGTCCAGAATACTCTCATGGACATGCCCTTTGATGGAGTCGGTCTCTTTGGTTCAAAGGCGGACCATGCGCTGGAGCGTTTCAAGGATTCACGGGCTACTGCTAAGTCCCTGGGCCTTGCTGTTGTGCGCCCTCCGCATACGTCTGCTTTTCGCCCCTTTCGTGGCCACGGAAGGGGCGCCCAGTCACGTCCACAGCCCGGCCAACGGCCCGCGCAGCAAGCGCCTTCGCGTGGCCGAGGACGTGGATACCGCCGTGGCGGTTCGGGCAACCAGCGTGCGGGTCAGGCCACCACCTCCAACCCGTCCGCGGCCTCCAAGCCCTCCTAGTCCCTCCTTTCAGGTGCACAGCACGCCAGTCGAGGGCAGGGTCCGCCATCACCTTCACCACTGGCGTCCCATCACCTCGGACAAGTGGGTCTTGGACATTGTCCGAAGGGGCTACTCCCTCCCCTTCGAGACCACCCCCCAGCCATGCCACCTCAATTCCACCGCATGTCAGGGGATCACTTGGTGCTTCTACAGAAGGAAGTCACGGCCCTCTTGGCCAAGAGGGCCATCGAGCATGTTCCGACCCCAGAAGTAGGGCGTGGTTGCTACTCCCACTACTTTCTGGTGCCCAAAAAGGACAAGGAGGACATGCGTCCTATCTTGGACCTCCGGAACGTCAATCGCTTCCTCCGGAAGGAGAAGTTCAAGATGCTCACCCTAGCTCAGGTCTTGACTGCCCTCGACCCCGGAGACTGGTTGGTAGCGTTGGACTTGCAGGACGCCTATTTCCACATCCCCGTCCTGCCGGCCCACCGGCGTTACCTTCGGTTCACGGTAGGCCTCGAGCATTTTCAGTTCACCGTGCTCCCCTTTGGCCTTACCAGTGCCCCTCGGGTGTTCACGAAAGTGATGGCGGTGGTCGCAGCTCATCTGCGCCGGGCAGGGGTTTCAGTCTTCCCCTACCTCGACGACTGGCTGCTGAAGGCGGGCTCGTCCCAGGCAGTTGTCTCCCACCTCCAGACTACGGCCGAACTCCTGCACTCGCTGGGGTTCTCCATCAATGTGCCAAAGTCGCATCTGATTCCTTCTCCACAGCTCCTTTTCATCGGAGCAGTTCTGGACACGACGCAGTTTCGGGCCTATCCTCCCGAACGGCGAGTCCGGGATATTCAGGCTATGATTCCGATCTTTCAGCCCTTATCCTGGGTTTCGGTACGGATGACCCTGAGGCTGCTGGGCCTCATGGCCTCCTGCATCCTGCTGGTCACTCATGCCAGATGGCATATGCGGGCTCTGCAGTGGGACCTGAAGTTCCAGTGGGCGCAGCACCAGGGCGACCTGTCCGATCACGTCCGGATCTCGGAGGGGACTGCAAAACAGTTGCAGTGGTGGCTCTCGAACCGGCAATGGGTCATGGGCAGATCCCTCTCCCTTCCCCAGCCAGAGCACACAGTTGTGACGGACGCGTCCCTTCTGGGATGGGGCGGTCACATGGGAGAGGCGGAGATCAGAGGCCTCTGGTCTCCGGCGGAGTCCCGGCTCCATATCAACCTTCTGGAGCTCCGGGCGATCCGACTTGCACTCAAGGCATTCCTTCCCTCTGTCAAAGGGAAGGTAGTGCAGGTGTTCACAGACAACACCACTGCCATGTGGTACTGCAACAAACAAGGCGGGGTGGGGTCGTGGACCCTTTGTCAGGAGGCTCTGCGCCTCTGGACATGGCTGGAACACCAGGGCATGTTCCTGGTGGTTCAACACCTGGCAGGTTCCCTGAACGCCAGGGCGGACGAACTCAGCCGCAGGTGCATGATGGATCACGAATGGCGTCTTCACTCGGAAGTGGCGCAAGGACTCTTTCTACAGTGGGGAGAGCCTTGGTTAGATCTATTCGCCACCGAAGAGAACGCGCAATGTCATCAGTTCTGCGCGTTGGAATTTCCAAGGCGGCACTCGCTCGGCGACGCTTTTCGTCACGAGTGGAGTTGCGGTCTATTGTACGCCTTTCCGCCTATACCACTTCTACCCAGAGTGTTGAAGAAGATTCGGCACGACCGGGCCCAAGTCATTCTTGTGGCTCCGGACTGGGCTCGAAGAGTTTGGTATCCCGAGCTACTCAATATGAGCGTAGATCCCCCGATCCGTCTGCCTCTTCGGGAGGATCTTCTGTCGCAGCAGCAGGGGACGGTCCTCCACCCGAACCTGTCCAGTCTACACCTGCTTGCGTGGAGATTGAGCGGCGGCAGTTGATTCCTTTCGACTTGCCTCCCGAAGTTTGTGATGTGATTCTGGCAGCCAGGCGTCCCTCCACTAAGGTGGTATACGCCTGCAGGTGGAACAAATTTGTGGCATGGTGCACAGCAAAGGCTGTGGATCCCCTTTCTGCCCCTCTTTCTGAGGTCCTTCTGTTCCTTCTCTCTCTGGCCCAACAGGGTTCTGCCCTGGGTACCATCAAGGGTTATCTTTGTGCTATCTCGGCCTTCCTCAGGCTCCCTGATCAGCCCTCCCTTTTCAAGTCCCCTGTTGTTAACAGGTTCTTAAAAGGCATTACTCACCTCTTCCCTCCTGTTCCGTTTGTGATGCCTCAGTGGGACTTAAACTTGGTTCTTACCTTTTAATGTGCGCTCCCTTTGAGCCTCTACATAACTGTCCTCTTCGTCTTCTGACTCTGAAGACAGCCTTTCTGGTGGCCATCACCTCCGCTCGGCGGGTGAGTGAGCTCCAGGCTCTATCTTGCAAACCTCCCTTTCTGTCTGTTCATCCAGACAAGGTTGTTCTTCGGACGCGTCCGTCCTTCTTGCCAAAGGTGGTTACTGCTTTCCACATTGGGCAGACCATCACTTGCCCACCTTCTTTCCGCCTCCGCATCCTTCCAGAGAGGAAGAGAGGCTCCACCGTCTGGACCCAAAACGTGCGCTCTCCTTCTATATTGACCGCACAAAACACTTCCGGGTGGATGACCAGCTCTTTATTGGCTACGTGGGCGCCAAAAAGGTCGGGCGGTGCACAAGAGGACCATCTCCCGCTGGGTTACCTTGTGCATCAAGACCTGCTATTCTTTGGCTAAAAGGAGCCTCCTGTTGGGCTGCGTGCCCATTCCACCAGGGCAACGGCTGCTACCACGGCCTTGGGCCGCGGTGTTCCGCTGCCGGTTATCTGTCAGGCAGCTACGTGGGCCTCGCTGCACACGTTTACAAAGCATTACTGCCTTGACAGTCAGGTCCGGAGGGACGGCTTCTTTGGCCGTTCTGTCCTCCAGGACTTCCTTGTCTGATCTTTGTTCGCAGACCCACCACCGGGGTTGGTATTGCTGGGGTATCTATTCTAAGGTAAGGAATCTGTCACTAACGTGTCTCTTTCAGATGCACAAGTTACTAACTTGTGTAACGATATATCTGTAAGAGACAGTAGTTAGTGACAGATTCCTACCGCCCACCCATCCTCCCCGTTCTGCGAACTGATTTCTAGGGTTAAGGACATCCCTTTCAGGGCCCTAGTATTTTTCAGACACCTATGTCAGCTTCTTGCATGGCTCTGCGTTCCTGGCGCGGAAAGTCGTGTACAGAACTGACGTCAGCGCGCAGGGGCGGCGCCTAAGTACTGCCCGCGACGTCATCCCGGCGATCACGACGCCGACGACGGACGCGGAGCCGCACGACGCCGCCTACCGACGCGCAAGGGTACTGCTACGCAAAAAACTTTCCGGATCCAGCCTGACGCCTGGGGATATTCTAAGGTAAGGAATCTGTCACTAACTACTGTCTCTTACAGATATATCGTTACACAAGTTAGTAACTTGTGCATCAAGTCCTGAACAGAGGTGATTCTACATTTTGTATAAATTGGTTGTAGAAATCTTTTTCTTGCTTCTACGACTATCGGATTTGGGCAAATAAACAACAAATGTTCCAAATCTTGCTCCCCACCATTACATAAGTTACAGAGACTACTAGATTTTTCTTTTGGTGGCCACTTGTAAGTAAAAGATTTTAGAGGAAGTATCTCAAATCGGAGCAATACAATCGATCTCCTAACTCCGTGCTTTAGGTTAAAATAAATATACTGTTGTGTTTTCCTATAGACCAAAGTTTCAGCGTATTTTTTATATAGTGACAGTTTGGCACAATGCTGAACGTCGAGGTCAAAGCTTAATCTTGGGGTGAAGTTTTTTAAGAAAAGCTTCAGCTGGGCAGGAGTCCATGATTGTAACAAATCAGTATTAACGTTAGATAATTTAAAAGCAGTTGAGACATTCCTACAGAATACGTATTTCAAAGTTCCTTGGTCAAATGTCTCTGTTTTGAGTAGGGATCGTAGCGTTCCTTCTTCCGCGTGGAGAAGGTTATATGCCCATCTAATCACATTGCTGATTCCTCTAGCATAGGAACCGACTAGTGAGAATTCAAGGCGAAGAGCTTGTACCGGGACTGCTTGGGACATCTTTGCGAGTTTCCGTAAGATTAGCAATGATTAAGTTATGCTTAACTCAGAACGTTTTCTTATTTGGAAAGGAAATTTACAAGCAAACCAAAGGAACAGCGATGGGATTTTCTTTTAGCCCAAACTATGCATGCCTTATTACGGGCTGGTGGGAACCACAAGTTGCATGGGCATCAGAAAATGATCAATATGTAGAAAGTAATCATGTGGCTTCGATATATAGACAACCTTTTCATCATCTGGGACGGTAGCGAGGATGATGTTTCAAAACACTTCAAGATACGGAATACAACCAAAGCAAAGTTTAAATTTACATATGACATCAGTGCATCTAGAGTGACATTCCTGGATACAGATATCTTTATTGAACAAAATAAAATCCAAACGGCCCTGCATAGAAAAAAGACTGCAACCAACACTCTATTACACGCTGATAGCTTTCACCAATCAGCATTGATTAACAGCATATCATACGGTGAAATCTTAAGGATCCGTAGAATATGTTCTCAAGAGGAAGAAATGATGAAACACCTACAAGAAACAACCGGCTGCTTTGAGAAGAGAGGATACAAACAAAATGTCATCAAAGCCGGTGTAACAAAAATTAAACAAATATCAGGAAAAGACATGCTTTAAAACAAGGATCGTATTACAAACAACTCTGATGACCCTAATGTGATTAGGCTAATTACTACTTTCTCAACTGAAGCGAAAGAAATAAAGAAAATCCTAAGAAAAAATTGGAGCATCTTACAGTTGGATCCCACAACAGCAAAAATAATGGGGAAACATCCCAACATAACTTTCCGCAGGGCAAACATTCTTGAGAATACCCTAGTGCATAGCCATTTCCGTAAAAAGAACAAAACAACATGGTTAAATCAACCTGGCTTTGTCAGATGTAACAAATGCAAAGTCTGCCAAATTGCTGTAAATAAACAACAAATTATCAGGGCATCGAAGAAAAAAGGGGTAATTCAGCAAAATATTACATGCAAAAGCCAGTTTGTGGTGTATGTAGTTGAATGTCCTTGCAATTTGAAATATGTGGGAAGCACAATATGCGAACTAAAGAAAAGGATCCTTGAACATGTAAGAGCAACGGCCAAACGAGATCGAGGAAATGCGATTGCAAAACATATGGAATTACACCATCAGAGTAATTAGAAACTATTGAAATTCTATGCAATCGAAATGATTGAACAAGGAGAAAGAGGTGGGGACAGAACTCGCAAACTGAGACAAAGTGAATCTCGACATATATTAAATTTACGTACTTTAACACCATACGGATTAAATCAGGACGAAGAAATGTATATACATTTGTAAATTATGATTTAAGGGCGTGAACATTGACTTTTCTGAAGTACTTCACACACATCACATTTTATTATTTTGCACACACTCACTAAGTGCCCACTAGAGGGCCTGACTAGCTTCACTCGATCTTTTTTAAACAAGAGGAACCAGGAGCTTTTTAAACAGGTCCTGCATACGTACTCCTAAGTCATATATGTGAAAAAAGGGGGTATGCAGTTCCTAAGTGTAGGGGAGAATTCAGGTCTTTTAAGAAGTGCCCTCACACACCACAGAGGATGTCATGCTTCATCATTGGGCATGGTCCTCATCGGGCCGGCGCTGCAATGCCCGACAGGCACCCGCGAAGGGGCTCTTTAGCAGAGATCTTTTGTTGATGAAGCCGTATGGTGTGTGCGGGTGTGTGGGCTGGGTAGTGCAGTGAGTGTGCAAACAGAATTAAAATAGGTCTAGGGCAACCCTTCCTAATAATTTTATTCCTAAGGGGCACTAGCCTAACTAAAAGAAAATAGCCCCGGCTGGATGTAATGATCCTACAGGGCCTGTGTGGTGCGTGTGGTCAACATGTTTCATGCCAAAGATAGCCCCTAGCGGGTCTAGTGGCAATTCATCAGGACCGTGTTTGGGAAATTTATTATTTAACTCTAGCACTACCGCAATGCTGGTTCATGGATTCGCGTGAGGTGATAGTAACCAGCCTTGCAGTTGAGAACCAGGTCCAATTTTGGTCTAGTGATCTGAGACCTGAAAAAGGGGGGGGGATAAACACAAGAGTAGACCTGGATTAGGAGATTTATTGACTGCATTGTAGTGATGATATAATTACCCGGTGAGTCCTTGGGGGTGTGTCGCCAAGGTGAGCGAGACAAAGGACACGTAGTGATCGAAGTGTCTCTGATGCGTGACTAGTCACTAACCTTCGTGTAGTACCTATGCAAGTGACTGACAGTTAAGAATTAAAAATTAATTAATTATTACTTATTAAACCAGCGGGAGACTCCCATATGGTACGACCGCAAGAGTGAGATGTGAACACCTGATGTCGCCGTAGTGAGGTGGTCCATTCTGATATTGGTGGACTTTTCTTTTATAATTAGTGCTTAATCGCAAAAACATGCCCTTGCTTAAAACATGCCCTTTCATAGTGGCATTGAATCGGTATCGTAATCGGGACCGTGCGCTGATCGTACAAACAGAAGCGACAGACAAACAACATAAATAGTTGAGTATCGAACACCCGTAGGTAAATTGCCATCTATGTGTGAACAAGTATGGGGCATCAACCCTGTGTACCAGCCTGACCCCTAGGTTTTTCCTATACGGGTGCACACATAGAAATTGACTCAAACCCAGCTATTGGCGTGGTGATTAACTTGTAGAACATTCATAGTGGTGATCAAAATGATAGTCAAGTGCGCGTGTTCACCGCATTGTACAACGCGCAGTACAAGCTTGTAAACTCACCCCTAGATAAGTAGGTCTGAATTGACCGGGACGTTATGGCAGAGCACCTCTTTGCTCTGACCTGTAAAAACATGGAATCCGCCGAGCATATAATCAGTACTTGTTCACAGCGTGTCTCTTACCGGCATGGTTGATCGCGGTCAGGCAGCATGTTCAGGCAACAAGTATACTCACGTAGGGAGGCGCAGCAACTAGCTGTGATCCTACCCTGGCTCTGGTCCCCGTGAGCAGTGTTTCCGGGGACGTGGTTTTTGTGGTATGGCTCGCGCTGACGCTCGTGCGTGGTGATGCTAGACTGTCAACTGAGTCGGCCATCTTGGTAATGAATATTATTGAAACTCAGTGTGAACAGAGGTCGTGTACGGCAGTGTAAGCACACGTGTGACTGCGCTATTGAGGATATTATGTCAGAGTAAACTAACCAGCTAGCTGCCCCTAGGTAAACAAAGTAATAGGGCGTACGAAAAGAGCATAGCAGTTGCTCGTGTGAGATTCTGGATCTGGGACATGCAAGCTTATTGAGGCTTACCTCAACCTCCATGGGGTCAAGGGTTTTTGGTCACATAATGTCCGGAGATGTATGGCAAATTGCATATTAGGGCCACTTGTTTAGTCCAACCCCTCATGTTTAGCATTTTCCCTGCTACGGAGTAGGTGGGGATAATATGTGGGCGAGAATTGGGGGGCGTGGCTGTGTGGTCATGCAAGTGATGCACTTGAGGGACAATTTGGGGTATTCATTGTGCCCAGGCATAGGTACTGCAGTTTAGCTTATGACCTTGTTGTCAAACCTCATCAGTGGACATCATAGGGTGGCAGGGCCTATCATTAGTATATGTGCGATGGTTATCCTGGTTGGTTCAGTTCTGCCCATGGTATATCATCGTTTAGACCCCTGGTGTGTGTGGAGAGTTTAAAAACCCAGTTTTGTTCCTTCCTGAACAAGGCCTCTTTTGATATTTGAGGGTGGGCTTCCAGTATGTCCAGTGTAGGTCATTGGTCGTATGATTTTGTTCTGAAAAGTGAGCACACATTTTTGTGTTTGTCTTCTTACACCTTATATTGCTCCTATGTTCGGTAATCCTGGTTTTTACAGGACGTATAGTCATGCCCACATATTGAAGCTGGCAGGGACAAGTTTCACTCGATGCCATCAGCTAGATGGGGGTGATCATTAATTGACAGAAAAAATATATAAATTACCTAGATGTGAACATGTACCCACAGGAGGGTATGACTGCAACTGTTAAATCTTTGAATTTAATGAACTTAATGCAATGAATGTCATTTTGAGAGTTTATCGAGCATAAGTTGCAATTGCCAGAAAGATGGAAAGTGATCTTTTTACATCTTGGTATGATAATGTTATTAATATATCTAATCACTGTCAAATTTCAGGCAGCCAATCAATCACAGCTCCAGTTCCCACCCACTGCTGCCGAACTCTTTAAGGCGGGTACCATTAAACGTGACGGTAGGTATCACGGACAATATCACAGGCTCCACTAGGCACTCAAGAAGGATGTTTTCCGAAACGCTTTTGCATAAATAAAATGTATCCATTCACCCCGTGAGTGCCTAGTGGAGTCTGTGATATTGTTCGTGATACCTACCGTCACGTTTAATGGCACCCGCCTTAAAGAGTTCGGCAGGAGTGGGTGGGAACTGGAGCTGTGATTGATTCGCTGCCTGAACCACCGCTGGAAGGAAGGTACGCCGACTGTTGTTGAGGGTTATTCAAACCCTTGGTTGAGCGGGAATTGGACCGCCACCAGCGTTATCAACTTGTTCCATCAACAGCGGTAAGGCGAGAGGAGAATGGCGCATGACGAGCCGCGTACGGCATTGGGAGATGTTTGGCAATGAGGACAATGATACGTAGAACATTACTGTTTTACACAAACTGACTATCACGGAGAAAATTGCCCGGTCAATATGGCAGCCGAAATCGAAGAACCCATTTCCCTTTTTGCTTTCTATGACTTGCAATACATTAATGAGTTAGGTGCTTGCAGTATTTAAGGAAGTCAATGTCATGCGCTTGTGATATTATTTGAAGCACTGAAGAAGGATGTTTTCCGAAACACGTTTGCATAAATAAAATGTATCCATTCACCCCGTGAGTGCCTAGTGGAGCCTGTGATATATATATATATATATATATATATATATATATATATATATATATATATATATAGAAATTTCATAGATTAGTGGCTAAATTAAGAAAAAATTAAAATGTGGTGGTACGGAACTCCGACAAAGGGGGTAGTGTTGTGCTATGGCCTCTTAACATGTATTTACATGAAGCCCAGGTCCAATTAGGACAAAGAGACTGCTATAAGAAATGCAAATAGACGACAATAATCAAGGCGCAAGCAGAGTATACCCAGGAGCTAGGACAATGGATGAATGATGGTTTGCTTTCCCATGATGAATATTTGTATTTGAAAAATGACACTCCAAAGACACCTGTCTTTTATTTGTGTCTGAAAGTTCACAAGAATGTGAGTTGCCCCCCTGGACGGCCCATTATTTCAGCAATCGGAAGTATGATGGAAAACACGTCTAAATATATAGATTTCTTTTTGCAGAACTGTGAAAAAAATGTACCATTCTACATAAGGGATAAAAATGATCTATGATACACCCATTGATCAGGACTATGTGTTGATAGCACTGGACATAACAACTCTATATACAAGCATCGCTCATAAGGATGGTCTGAGAGCCATGCAACATGTCCTGCAAGATAGACCAGTAGGCTTGTACAATCATACTCAAATGTTGATATCCATGGCAAAGAGGTGCCTGGAAAATAACTTTTTTCTGTTTGGGGGAGAGTTGTACCACCAACAGGGTGGGACTGCGATGGGCACCTGTGTCGCCCCCAGCTATGCTTGTTTACATGTAAGCTGGTGGGAGGTACAGGTGCTCCGCAGAGAACAACCACAAATCTGGGACGAACACATAGTAATGTGGCAGGGTTTATAGATGACCTTTTTGTGATCTGGAGGGGCACTACTAATTCTTCAGAACAGTTTGTTAAGCTTTTAAACAACAATGATCTGAACTTAAAGTTCACGCATGATATCAGTAAGACTAGTGTAACATTCCTCGACATAGAAGTGTATGTTCAGGAGGGCAAACTGGAAACAAGGCGTCATAGAAAAAAGACAGCTGGGAACACAACCCTCCATGCTTCCAGCTTTCACCCTAATCATACCAAACTGAGCATTCCTTATGGAGAAATGCTGCGTGCGAAGAGATATTGTAGCACAGAAGCTGAATTGACTAAGTGCCAGGATGAAATGACCCAGAGATTTCTTGAAAGGGGTTATAATAAACTAGTGATTGAGGATGCCCGCCAAGCGGCTAATAAAAAGAAACGAGAGATGGTCTTATTTCTTCAAACACGTTCAAGAGAGGGGAAAGGTGAACCCTCAATGAGATGTTTGACCACCTTTAATGTACAGATCAAAGAACTCGGGGATTTGTTGAATAAAAACTGGCACATAGTGAGATCAGACCCAGTCATAGGGAAGACACTTCCGAGACACCCCCATAACATACCGAAGAGCACCTTCATTAGGAGATGCAATTGTAAAGAGTAGCCACAGAAATGGATCGTGAACAAAGTTGGTTAAGACCACCCGAGGTTTTAAAAAATGCACTCGCTGTAGAGCTTGCCGTATAGGTCAAAATACCACAGCTTACCGTACTCCTTTCGGAGGAAGGGAGGTAATGATCAATGGAGCCTATAACTGCAAGAGTGAATTTGCAGTTTATGTATTAACCTGTGCCTGTAACCTGAAGTATGTGGGGAGCACCACTTTGCAGGTTCACAAACGAATCCTGCAGCACATGAGAGCAATAATGAATGGAAATCGATCATACCCAGTAGCTCGCCATTGCGAGATGGTGCATCAGAGGGATCCAACTCAAATCAATTACTTTGTAAATGATGCAGTACCACCAAGCAGGAGGGGGTGATCGCACGAGAGCATTACGTGAGCTGGAAACAAGATATATAATCATGCTTGACAGTAAAACACCAAATGGGTTGAACTATGATGAGGAATTATACTCTTGTCTATAACACTTGATACAATGAGTATGATTTTACCTGAGATTAATAGCAGGATGGAGAGATGAGTAAAAATGCATAATTTATTACTTGCGTACTTTAACTGTTTCACCCCCGCCATGAGTATCAGAGAGTGGCAACGTGATTTAAGGTATTGGGAATTGATAAAAAATGGCACTTGCCAGGACACTTTGGTGGAAATGTAATAGAGATGCATTATCAGTGAGACGTAATGAATTATCTGGAATGTAAAAAGGCACTAGTCCTATATTATGTTCGATAAGGATATTACTGTGATAGAAACAAGTATTAATTTATTTAAGTAAGGCACTTGCCATTTATTACAGAATGAATTACAAATATGCACTCAAATTCTGTTGAATGTTATCCAGAGAAATGTAATTGCCACATCTCAATATGTATGGGGCTAGAGAGAAATATAAAGAAATATTAACTCTATGTATAATGAATTTAATTTGTCCCATACTCATGGGTTACAAGGAAGGGAGTCTTTTTTCTATGTTTTTGTGACTCCCGGAAACAAAAGGCAAGAAACATCACATATGCATCATGTGACCAAGGCCATCGTAGCGGCCGGAACGCGTTATGCTGAATGAATGAAATAATAAACAAGAAATCCGCATTTGAGTCGGCTCCGTTTGTCTCACTTCAAACGATAAGTTGATATATATATATATATATATATATATAAATATATACATATATGCACTTTTGGTGTTCGCATGAGACTGCAACGCGTCGCCCCCCCCGGCGTTTGATTTCCACGTGGAGTTTATCGCCAGCATGGGGAGAGAGGAGGCAAAATTGTTTGCCTGACAAGGGGGACACAGGACGGCTTTACCACCCGCAGGGCTGCGGCGGCGTGTGTATCCAGGCCAACACAGTTTGGGACATCACTTGGTGTTACAAGAGGCCCCGTCACGGTATGGGCTCTTACGAAGGACTCCACTAACCAGAATGCAGCAGTGCGGATGAGGAGCGCCAAGTGCCTTGCACCTGTGAGGCGTAGGAGGGCCAACAACCATGTGACTGGGAGTGGTCACAGGTGGAACAACTTTAGAAAGAACCCCTCGGAACAGCAAAGAAACAATCTGGAATGGGCACTGATGAAGCCATTGAGGCGGAAACGCGTCTGCCCTGCATTTCCAGAGACTCTTTAATGACAATGCTTGTAAGAAAATAAAGCCGTTCTCTTCTGACCCCCGGAGCAGAGTCACACTCTTTTCATAGGAGAGGAGAGAGCCTGGTTGGTATATATACATATATATATATATATATAAATATATATATATATATATATATATATTATGTTTCTTCAGCTGTTGTGTCCCTGTGCTGCGAACAGGAGGCCAGTCAGCTGGCCCTTGGAGTTCTCTTGGCTTGACGGGCCTCTGGAGACAGCTTCCCTTTGAGCAGGTCACAGCAGGCACAGTCCCTCTCTTCGCTAGCCAGCAGGTGCAGTTTATGTTGGTGAAGCCTCTCTTTGCTTGTCCCTCAGTGCAGCAGTACCATCCTTCTTCGTTCCTTCTTTTAAGAAGGTAAAGATCTGAGGTCTGGGTGCCAGGGTTGCTTCCTTTTATGCTCGGAAAGTGCGCTCAGGGCAGGATGCGGTTGGTAGCCAATGGGCTACCAGGTTCCCTCCCACCTGGTGACCACTTCCTGTGGATGAAGTCATATTTCTATCTCAGGATGCACCATGCTGCTTACTCCCAAGATGGCGAGACCCCTCTCTCGGTGTTCAGACCTCCCTAGCCCATCCTGAGGGTGTGGCTTCCTCAGGGCTACACGCCCCTGGGGAAACCGGTTTGGCAACTGGTTTCTCCTCTCTGCTCCCCGTGACAGCCTGTCTGCCTAAGCAACGGGGCAGCCCTCCTCCCTAGTGTGATTCATCTGCCCTTCAAAGACAGCTTCCCCTTTGAACCATGCCTTTTGGGGCTAACACCCAAGTGGCTTCCTGCAGGAGGGAGGTAACACAACCGTGGCCTGCAATCCCTCATTGTTCTTCTTCCTGAGAGTGATTGGCATGTCTCTCCAGGAGGGCAGAAAGCTGTCTCTTGGAACAGGCTCCATGTGTCCCCGGGAAGGCACCGGATTTTTAAAGGCAACAAATTGGCAACTTTGTCAAAACTGCATACTACAACAAGTAACATTAATTTTGACTTGAGATAGAAGTCAGGCTTAATGTAACGAGTTGTTTGACACCTTGGAGGGCCCACTTTGGTTGCACCGTGCAGGAGTTAGCACAACTGAGGGTTCAGTGTGTAATCTTTTACTCTCCATTTGGGCGACCAAGTCTTTCCACAGTAGAATGATAGTTTTGTGTGTTTACTGCCAGGACATGTAAAGTACATGTCCTGCAGGTGTCCTATTTTGCACCCTACCATAGGACTTGGTAGGCTTGCCAGAGGGGTGACTTACACAGAGGTACAGGGTAACTGGTGGCTTTACCATTGCTTTCAATAGAAAAGTCAGGCTAGCAGTGCACGACTGCTCTACCTGTCTGCAGTGGTGTAGTGTAGTTCCTATATTACCTATACAGGATCTGCGCGTTTTGGATAACAAACTGTGGGATTGGTGGCGGGCGGATTCCGAGCGCCCCCACCGGATACGTTAGCCTGTCTGTATTAGCTAGCTCACAGTGCCACTAGAGTCTCCTCTTATCGGGGAGAGAATAGTTTCTGCCAACTTCAGAACATGACAACCCTGATCCCCCAGGATTGTGGAAACAATATACTACCTTTCTCTCAGTCACTCGTGCTCACTTAGTTTGTCTCAAAGAGATACACTGAATAAACAGTCTGGGCGTTTCAATAAGTATTTATTGAACAGTTGTTATTCTAGTGTAAAATATATGAGCTGCAACAACCATTAGACAGTAGCAGAGATATATCATTAGCAATACTACGAAAGTAAAAGGATGGTATAGCTCTACCATCTTGCAGAATTCATGAATATATACATGTACATAAAACACATGATAAAAGGTGCAACCTAAAAGTGCGTACTCCTACGATGTCTCCCTAACTAGTTGTACCTAAATGTACCTAGCATCTGTGTGGGTGTTATGCCAAGAATCCCTCTAGGATCTAGTCCACCCCATTACCTGAGAGTTAGAGAATGTGGGACCCCGTCCTGGTCTTGATTTGGACACCCCGCGAGGGATGTTAGACCACTGCTAGCTGGAGCGTCTGCATGCAGGAACCTCAGCGTCTCTGGTCAGTGGGTCAGCCGGGAAGTCACGGTCTCCTCTGTCTGTCTAAGCAAGACATGATGTATATATACCCATAGGTCTCCCCAGAGGTCCTACCTTGCTGTGTTACTGTGTCGGCCTAAAAGATGACGTCAGGCCTGAACTTTATACAGAGATATTATACAGGAGATGGTAATCCTACTGTTAGTCCTGCTGTGCTTCCAAGAAGCCTCATGCATAATGTATGAGAATCGAACCAGGGAAAAACCTGCGTTCTGAATGCAGTGTCATATCTGGGTAAAAGGTCAGTGCCTAAGAACCGTTATGTATGTAATGTAAGGAAGGAAATAGGTGAAAGGTTGCAGTGTCACCTGCGCCTATATAGGGTACCTATATGGAATATAACACCCACTCCTCTTCCGAAAGGACGACATATGTAACCTATTGTTGTACTACCATTCAAACTAAACATTGGTACGCACAAAGTGTTTAACCCCTTCGCTGCTAGGCCTTTTCCCCCCATGTGCTAAGCCTTTTTTTGGCTATTTGGGGTAGTTTGCGCTTAGGCCACTGTAACTTTTTGGCCACATAAGGTATCCACGCCAAATTTGCGTCCTTTTTTTCCAACATCATGGGGATTCTAAAGGTACCCAGGGTTTGTGGATTCCCTTGGAGGGGACCCAGAAATTAGCCAAAATACAGCAAAATATATATATTTTTTTTTTGAAAAATGGGAAAAAAGGGCTACAGATGAAAGCGTCTGGTTTTTTCCCTGCACATGGTATCAAAAAAGGGGTTGTGGTGCTGAAATCACCATCTTCCCAGCGTTCAGGGACAAGCAGACTTTTGTCAGAAAACCAAAAATCTTTACACCGTTTTGGCATTTTTCTGGGACATAGCCTATTTTTGCTATTTTTTGTGCTTACAACCTCCTTCCAGTTAATGGTAGAAATGGGTATGAAAGCAATAATGGATCCTGGAAAGCGATACATTTTAGAAAAGTAGACAAAATTCTGAATTCAGCAAGGTGTCATTTGTGTAGATCCTTCAAGGTTTCTTTATAGAAACTAACAGTTAAATATAGGAAAAATTGAAAATTAGTTGAAAAAATCAGCCATTTGTGTCAACGTTTTCACCTGTAACTTCTTCTAATTATGACAGCTGTTTGAAAGCAATATACCGTTACATCCGCTGAACCCTTCTGGTTCTGGGGATATATAGGATTGTAGGTTCACCAAGAACCCGACGAACCCAGAGCCAATAACTGAGCAGCGACTTGCAATGGTTTTTTATTATGTATCTGAAAGAGACACGTTAGTGATAGATTCCTTACCTTAGAATATCCCCAGGCGTCAGGCTGGATCCGGAAAGTTTTGCGTAGCAGTACCCTTGCGCGTCGGTAGGCGGCGTCGTGCGGCTCCGCGTCCGTCGTCGGCGCCGTGATCGCCGGGATGACGTCGCGGGCAGTACTTAGGCGCCGCCCCTGCGCGCTGACGTCAGTTCTTCTTTTTCCGCGCCAGCAAGCGCAGATCCGGGAAGAGCAGTGCCCTGGTCAATTTTTGACCATACTTTTTGGTGATTTTTTCACTGTTTTTTCCAACTTTAAGGTGCCGTAGGGATGCCCGGCTTCAAGCGATGCGGCGCCTGTGCGCGGATGATGTCCGTCACCGACCCGCATTGGGAGTGTCTCTTCTGCCTCAGCCGAGGCCACGACACCGAGTCTTGTCCCGAATGCCAGGCCCTCAACCCGAAAGCTTTGCGAGAGCGGTCTCGAAAGCTCCTCGAGGCCCGGCATTCGGCTCCACGGAGGCCCCGGTCGCGTGAGAGGTCCAGGGGTCGCTCGCGGAGTGCACACCGGTCGTCGGCGTCGAAGTCTTCTTCGTCCGGTAAGTCTAAGCACAAGAAGTCCAAGAAGCATCGTCGCTCTCGGACTTCGCCTCGCCCGGTCTCGCGACTCGGCTGAGGCCCCTCCCGGCACCGCCCCCGCGGCCCCGGACTTGCCTGTGGAGTCGCCCCCGCCATACCCGCCCTTCCCGGGTTCGGGGGCGGATCCGGCCAAGGTACAGGAGTTCCTGTCGGCCATGGCCCGCCTCTTCGGGCCTTCAGGCCCCTCCGGTGCGCCTTCGGGCCCCGCGGGCCCTGATGGGGTTGCTCCGGCGTCGCCGGCGGCTCCGGCCCCGGCGTCGCCCGTGCCTCCAGCCTCGATTCCGGCTTCGGCCCCGGCCTCGATCCCGGCTCCACAACCCCCATCGACGCTGGTCGACCTCACAACACCTCCGCCGGCGCCGATGTCTCCGGTGCCGTTCTCGACGCCGCCCTGGGCTCCGGGCGGCGTCGTCCCCCAGTTCCTTCCGGCTCCGGACATGGACCCGGAGCGACGTCGCTCGACGCCGGCTCCGGCGCCGATGGGACCTTGGGTCCCAAATGTCCCTCCTCCTCCTTATTTTGAACCAGAGGAGGACCAGGAGGACTGGGAGGGGTCTGATGACCCTCTGACGCGCAACTGTCAGTATGATGAGGACTGGACAGAGAGTCTAGGGGAGGCCAGTGGTCTGGATACTTCCCCTGACACTGGCATGCTGTCTCCTCCCGTGGCTACGGAGGAGGGGGCCAATTTTGGTACGGTGTTGCGTAGGGCTGCTGGGGCCTTACGTCTCCAGCTCCCTACTTTGACGGTCAAGCCTAACATCTTGACAGAGGTGCTTCAGCCGGCAGCCTCCTCTGCGGAGACTGTGCTGCCGTTTAACGACGCCCTCACTGACGTTCTTTTGGGCGCCTGGTCCAAGCCCAACACAGGGGCTCCTGTGGATCGGAACGTGTCACGACGCCATCGCCCCGCTCCGGGCGACCCCCTGTTTCTTTCTGTCCACCCCACTCCTGAGAGCTTGGTTGTCCAAGCCTCCGCTTCCCAAACCGCCTTCCCTACCGCTCCTCCGGATAGGGAATCCAAACGCCTGGATCAGTTTGGGAAGAAAGGTTTTTCTTCCTCCAGTGCTGGCTTGCGGTCCGTTAACACCGCTTGTCTTTTGGGCCGATATACCCACTCCCTGTGGGATTCGGTGGCGGATGTTTTGCCCCAGTGCCCTGAGGAGGTCCAGGCACTGCTTTCCCGCGCCATTGCGGAAGGAAGGGATGCGGCCAAATACACTATCCGTTGTGGCCTTGACACCGCCGACTCGCTGGTCAGGTCGATTGCAACGACGGTGGCGCTCCGACGCCACGCCTGGCTGAGAACCACTGGTTTTTCAGGGGATGTCCAGAATACTCTCATGGACATGCCCTTTGATGGAGTCGGTCTTTTTGGGTCCAAAGCAGACCATGCGTTGGAGCGCTTTAAGGACTCACGGGCTACTGCCAAGTCCCTGGGCCTTTCTGCTACACGCCCTCCGCTGCCTTCTGCTTTTCGCCCCTATCGTGGCCACGGTAGGGGCGCCCCTTCACGTCAGCAGCCCAGCCACCGGCCCGCGCAGCAGGCGTCTTCGCGTGGCCGAGGACGTGGATTCCGCCGTGGCGGATCGGGCAACTAGCGTGCGGGTCAGGCCACCACCTCCAACCCGTCCGCGGCCTCCAAGCCCTCCTAGTCCCTCCTTTCAGGTGCACGGCACGCCAGTAGAGGGCAGGGTCCGCCATCACCTTCCCCACTGGCGCACCATCACCTCGGACAGGTGGGTCTTGGACATTGTCCGAAGGGGCTACTCCCTCCCCTTCGAGACCACCCCCAGCCATGCCACCTCAATTCCACCGCATGTCAGGGGATCACTTGGTGCTTCTACAGAAGGAAGTCACGGCCCTCTTGACCAAGAGGGCCATCGAGCATGTTCCGACCCCAGAAGTAGGGCGTGGTTGCTACTCCCACTACTTTCTGGTGCCCAAAAAGGACAAGGAGGACATGCGTCCTATCTTGGACCTCCGGAACGTCAATCGCTTCCTCCGGAAGGAGAAGTTCAAGATGCTCACCCTAGCTCAGGTCTTGACTGCCCTCGACCCTGGAGACTGGTTGGTAGCGTTGGACTTGCAGGACGCGTATTTCCACATCCCCGTCCTGCCGGCCCACCGGCGTTACCTTCGGTTCACGGTAGGCCCCGAGCATTTTCAGTTCACCGTGCTCCCCTTTGGCCTTACCAGTGCCCCTCGGGTGTTCACGA
The DNA here is from genome assembly GCA_963921515.1 of Calotriton arnoldi. Taxonomy (NCBI): domain Eukaryota; kingdom Metazoa; phylum Chordata; class Amphibia; order Caudata; family Salamandridae; genus Calotriton; species Calotriton arnoldi. The sequence continues at coordinate 644,753 of CAWUFW010008767.1, forward strand.
AAGTGATGGCGGTGGTCGCAGCTCATCTGCGCCGGGCAGGGGTTTCAGTCTTCCCCTACCTCGACGACTGGCTGCTGAAGGCGGGCTCGTCCCAGGCAGTCGTCTCCCACCTCCAGACTACGGCCGAACTCCTGCACTCGCTGGGGTTCTCCATCAATGTGCCGAAGTCGCATCTTATTCCTTCTCCACAGCTCCTTTTCATCGGAGCAGTTCTGGACACGACGCAGTTTCGGGCCTATCCTCCCGAACGGCGAGTCCGGGATATTCAGGCTATGATTCCGATCTTTCGGCCTTTATCCTGGGTTTCGGTACGGATGACCCTGAGGCTGCTGGGCCTCATGGCCTCCTGCATCCTGCTGGTCAATCATGCCAGATGGCATATGCGGGCTCTGCAGTGGGACCTGAAGTTCCAGTGGGCGCAGCACCAGGGCAACCTGTCCGATCACGTCCAGATCTCGGAGGGGACTGCAAAACAGTTGCAGTGGTGGCTCTCGAACCGGCAATGGGTCATGGGCAGATCCCTCTCCCTTCCCCAGCCAGAGCATACAGTTGTGACGGACGCGTCCCTTCTGGGATGGGGCGGTCACATGGGAGAGGCGGAGATCAGAGGCCTCTGGTCTCCGGCGGAGTCCCGGCTCCATATCAACCTTCTGGAGCTCCGGGCGATCCGGCTTGTACTCAAGGCATTCCTTCCCTCTGTCAAAGGGAAGGTAGTGCAGGTGTTCACAGACAACACCTCCGCCATGTGGTACTGCAACAAACAGGGCGGGGTGGGGTCTTGGACCCTTTGTCAGGAGGCTCTGCGCCTCTGGACATGGCTGGAACATCAGGGCATGTTCCTGATGGTTCAACACATGGCAGGTTCTCTGAACGCCAGGGCGGACGAACTCAGCCGCAGGTGCATGATGGATCACGAATGGCGTCTTCACTCGGAAGTGGCGCAAGGTCTCTTTCTGCAGTGGGGAGAGCCTTGGTTAGATCTATTCGCCACCGAAGAGAACGCGCAATGTCATCAGTTCTGCGCGTTGGAATTTCCAAGGCGGCACTCGCTCGGCGACGCTTTTCGTCGCGAGTGGAGTTGCGGTCTGTTGTACGCCTTTCCGCCTATACCACTTCTACCCAGAGTGTTGAAGAAGATTCGGCACGACCGGGCCCAAGTCATTCTTGTGGCTCCGGACTGGGCTCGAAGAGTTTGGTATCCCGAGCTACTCAGTATGAGCATAGATCCCCGATCCGTCTGCCTCTTCGGGAGGATCTTCTGTCGCAGCAGCAGGGGACGGTCCTCCACCCGAACCTGTCCAGTCTACACCTGCTTGCGTGGAGATTGAGCGGCGGCAGTTGATTCCTTTCGACTTGCCTCCCGAAGTTTGTGATGTGATTCTGGCAGCCAGGCGTCCCTCCACTAAGGTGGTATACGCCTGCAGGTGGAACAAATTTGTGGCATGGTGCACAGCAAAGGCTGTGGATCCCCTTTCTGCCCCTCTTTCTGAGGTCCTTCTGTTCCTTCTCTCTCTGGCCCAACAGGGTTCTGCCCTGGGTACCATCAAGGGTTATCTTTGTGCTATCTCGGCCTTCCTCAGGCTCCCTGATCAGCCCTCCCTTTTCAAGTCCCCTGTTGTTAACAGGTTCTTAAAAGGCATTACTCACCTCTTCCCTCCTGTTCCGTTTGTAATGCCTCAGTGGGACTTGAACTTGGTTCTTACCTTTTTAATGTGCGCTCCCTTTGAGCCTCTGCATAACTGTCCTCTTCGTCTTCTGACTCTGAAGACTGCCTTTCTGGTGGCCATCACCTCCGCTCGGCGGGTGAGTGAGCTCCAGGCTCTTTCTTGCAAACCTCCCTTTCTGTCTGTTCATCCAGACAAGGTTGTTCTTCGGACGCGTCCGTCCTTCTTGCCGAAGGTGGTTACTGCTTTCCACATTGGGCAGACCATCACTTTGCCCACCTTCTTTCCGCCTCCGCATCCTTCCAGAGAGGAAGAGAGGCTCCACCGTCTGGACCCAAAACGTGCGCTCTCCTTCTATATCGACCGCACAAAACACTTCCGGGTGGATGACCAGCTCTTTGTTGGCTACGTGGGCGCCAAAAAGGTCGGGCGGTGCACAAGAGGACCGTCTCCCGCTGGGTTACCTTGTGCATCAAGACCTGCTATTCTTTGGCCAAGAAGGAGCCTCCTGTTGGGCTGCGTGCCCATTCCACCAGGGCAACGGCTGCTACCACGGCCTTGGGCCGCGGTGTTCCGCTGCCGGTTATCTGTCAGGCAGCTACGTGGGCCTCGCTGCACACGTTTACTAAGCATTACTGCCTTGACAGTCAGGTCCGGAGGGACGGCTTCTTTGGCCGTTCTGTCCTCCAGGACTTCCTTGTCTGATCTTTGTTCGCAGACCCACCACCGGGGTTGGTATTGCTGGGGTATCTATTCTAAGGTAAGGAATCTATCACTAACGTGTCTCTTTCAGATGCACAAGTTACTAACTTGTGTAACGATATATCTGTAAGAGACAGTAGTTAGTGATAGATTCCTACCGCCCCACCCATCCTCCCGTTCTGCGAACTGATTTCTAGGGTTAAGGACATCCCTTTCAGGGCCCTAGTATTTTTCAGACACCTGTGTCAGCTTCTTGCATGGCTCTGCGTTCCTGGCGCGGAAAGTCGTGTACAGAACTGACGTCAGCGCGCAGGGCGGCGCCTAAGTACTGCCCGCGACGTCATCCCGGCGATCACGACGCCGACGACGGACGCGGAGCCGCACGACGCCGCCTACCGACGCGCAAGGGTACTGCTACGCAAAACTTTCCGGATCCAGCCTGACGCCTGGGGATATTCTAAGGTAAGGAATCTATCACTAACTACTGTCTCTTACAGATATATCGTTACACAAGTTAGTAACTTGTGCACCGGGTATATAGCAATTATTCGGGGAAAATGTATACATGGAAAAATCGGTATGAAAGACACCTATGTATTTCTGAAATGGGAACAAAATATAGAGTTTAGAAACAGTAGATATTTGCACATTTCCGAAATTGGGAATACCCATACTAGCATGAGAATTATAGGTTATTTTTCAAAATGACTTATTTTTTACACATTGTCTTTCATTTGGAAGGCAGAAATGCATCGAAAGTCAATAGGTAATAACAGTTGCTCTACAATTCTGTGTTACCCTAAGTCTCCCGATAAAAATGGTACCTCACTTGTGTGGGTAGGCCTAGTGCCCACGACAGGAAACGGCTCAAAACGCAACGTGGACACACCACATTTTTACAATGAAAAATTACCCCTTTTTTGCAAGGTACCTAGCTGTAGTTTTTGAACCCTAGCTCTGCCGGCACCTAGGGAAACCTAGCAAACCTATAAATTTTTGAAAACTAGACACCCAGGGGAATCCAGGATGGGGTGACTGGACTGGCTCTCACCAGGTTCTGTTACCCAGAATCCCTTGCAAACCTAAAAAATTGTCCAAACAAAACACATTTTCCTCACATTTCTGTGGTGGAAAGTTCTGGAATCTGCGTGGATCCAAAGAATTCCACCCACCCCGCGTTCCCAAAGTCTTCCGAGAAAAATGGTACCTCACTTGTGTGGGTAGGCCTAGTGCCCGTGACAGGAAACGGCCCAAAACGCAATGTGGACACACCACATTTTCACAGTGAAAAATGACCCTTTTTTTGCAAAGTGCCTAGCTGTAGTTTTTGAACCCTAGCTCTGTCGGCACCTAGGAAAACCTAGCAAACCTATACATTTCTGAAAACTAGACACCCAGGGGAATCCAGGATGGGGTGACTTGACTGGCTCTCACCAGGTTCTGTTACCCAGAATCCCTTGCAAACCTATAACATTATTAAAAAAAAAACATTTTCCTCACATTTCTGTGGTGGAAAGTTCTGGAATCTGCGTGGATCCACTAAATTCCACCCACCCCGCGTTCCCCAACGTCTTCCAAGAAAAATGGTACCTCACTTGTGTGGGTAGGCCTAATATCCCCGACAGGAAACGGCGCAAAACGCAACGTGGACACACCACATTTTCACAGTGAAAAAAGACCTTTTTTTTTTGCAAAGTGCCTAGCTGAAGTTTTTGAACCCTAGCTCTGCCGGCACCTAGGGAAACCTAGCAAACCTATACATTTTTAAAAACTAGACACCCAGGGGAATCCAGGATGGGGTGACTTGACTGGCTCTCACCAGGTTCTGTTACCCAGAATCCCTTGCAAACCTAAAAAATTGTCAAAAAAAACACATTTTCCTCACATTTCTGTGGTGGAAAGTGCTGGAATCTGCGTGGATCCACAAAATTCCACCCACCCCGCGTTCCTCAAAGTGTTTCAAGAAAAATGGTACCTTGCGTGGGTGGGTCAAGTACCCGCGACAGGCAAGGGCCCAAAACCTATCGAGGCGACATCAAAATTACCTATCACAAACCAACCTGGTTTTGCAAGGGGTGTCCCATGAGTTTTTGGCCCGGGGCTCAGCGGCCATCTAGGGAAACCTACCAAACCCACACATTTCTGGAAACTAGACACCCGGGGGAGTCCAGCGAGGTATGGCTTGCGTGGGTCCCCCAACATTCTCCTACCCAGAATCCCCTGCAAACCTCAAATTCTGCTGAAAAAATCACTTTTTTCTCAAATTTCTGTGTGGGAAAGTTCTGGAATCTGCGTGGATCCACAAATTTCCTCCCACCCAGCGTTCCCCCAGGTCTCCCGATAGAAATGGTACCTCACTCGCGTGGGTGGGTCAAAGACCCGCGAAAGGTAAGGGCCCAAAACCTATTGAGGCGACAACAAAATTACCTATCACAAACCAACCTGGTTTTGCAAGGGGGGTCCCATGAGTTTTTGGCCCGGGGCTCGACGGCCATCTAGGGAAACCTACCAAACCCACACATTTCTGGAAACTAGGCACCCGGGGAGTCCAGCAAGGTATGGCTTGCATGGGTCTCCCAACATTCTCCTACCCAGAATCCCTTGCAAACCTCAAATTTCGCTGAAATAAATCACTTTTTTCTCAAATTTCTGTGTGGGAAAGTTTTGGAATCTGCGTGGATCCACAAATTTCCTCCCACCCAGCGTTCCCCCAGGTCTCCCGATAAAAATGGTACCTCACTTGTGTGGTTAGGCATAGTGGCTGCAACAGGAAATGGCCAAAATCGTACTGTGGAGACTTCAAAATTACCTATAACAAAACTACCTGGTTTTGGGGGGGGCACCTGGGGTTTTGGCCCCGGGCTCGGCGGCCATCTTGGGAAAGTACCAAACCCAAACATTTCTGAAAACTAGACACCCGGGGGAGTCCAATGAGGTATGGCTTGCGTGGATCCCCCAACGTTTTCCTACCCTGAATGCCATGCAAACCTCAAATTTACCTGAAAAAACCACATTTTCCACATATTTGTGTGTGGAATCACCGTGCCGGCACAAATGTCCTACTCCACAGCGTTCCCCTGAGTCTCCTGAGTAAAATGATACCTCACTTGTGTGGGTGGGGCAAGGGCCTTTGACTGGGAAGAGCCCAAAACATAGGGAATAAGGGTATAGCACCGAGAATTCTAAGCGCTACATTTGTTTAAAAATACATTTTTAGCCAATTCTGCATGGGACACCCACACAAGTGAGGTATCATTTTACTCGGTAGGCTCAGGGGAACGCTGTGGGGTAGGACATTTGTGCCGGCGCGGTGATTCCACACAAAAATATGTGGAAAATGTGTTTTTTTCAGCTAAATTTGAGGTTTGCATGGCATTCTGGGTAGGAAAACGCTGGGGATCCATGCAAGCCATACCTCATTGGACTCCCCGGGTGTCTAGTTTTCAGAAATGTTTGGGTTTGGTACTTTCCCAAAATGGCCGCCGAGCCCGTGATCCAAAACCCCAGGTGCCCCCCAAAACCAGGTAGTTTTGTTATAGGTAATTTTGAAATCTCCACAGTACGATTTGGGCCATTTCCTGTTGCAGCCACTATGCCTACCCACACAAGTGAGGTGCCATTTTTATCGGGAGACCTGGGGAAACGCTGGGTGGGAGGAAATTTGTGGATCCACGCAGATTCCAGAACATTCCCACACAGAAATTTGAGAAAAAAGTGATTTTTTCAGCGAAATTTGAGGTTTGGAGGGAATTCTGGGTAGGAGAATGTTGGGGGACCCATGCAAGCCATACCTTGCTGGACTCCCCCGGATGTCTAGTTTCCAGAAATGTGTGGGTTTGGTAGGTTTCTCTAGATGGCCACCGAGCCCCGGGCCAAAAACTCATGGGACCCCCCTTGCAAAACCAGGTTGGTTTGTGATAGGTCATTTTGATGTCTCCTCAATATGTTTTGGGCCCTTGCCTGTCGCGGGTACTTGACCCACCCACGCGAGTGAGGTATCATTTTATCAGGAGACCTGGGGAACTCTGGGTGGTAGGAAATTTGTGGATCCACGTAGATTCCAGAACTTTCCCAGACAGAAATTTGAGAAAAAAGTGATTTTTTTCAGCTAAATTTGAGGTTTGCAGGGGATTCTGGGTAGGAAACGTTGGGGGACCCACGCAAGCCATACCTCGCTGGACTCCCCGAGTGTCTAGTTTTCAGAAATGTGTGGTTTGGTAGTTTCCCAAGATAGCCGCCGAGCCCGGGGCCAAAACCCAGGTGACCCGCCTTGCAAAACCAGGTTGTTTTGTGATAGGTCATTTTGATGTCTCCTCAATAAGTTTTGGACCCTTGCCTGTAGTGGGTACTTGACCCACCCACGCGAGTAAGGTATCATTTTTATCGGGAGACCTGGGGGAACGCTGGGTGGTAGGAAATTAGTGGATCCACTTAGATTTCAGAATTTTCCCTGGCAGAAATTGGAGAAAAAAGTGATTTGTTTTCAGCTAAATTTGAGGTTTGCAGGGGTTTCTGGGTAGGAAAACGTTGGGGGACTCACGCAAGCCATACCTCGCTGGACTCCCCTGGGTGTCTAGTTTTCAGAAATGTGTGGGTTTGGTAGTTTCCCAAGATGGCCGCCGAGCCCGTGGCCAAAAACCCAGGTGACCCCCCCTTGCAAAACCAGGTTGTTTTGTGATAGGTCATTTTGATGTCTCCTCAATACGTTTTGGGCCCTTGCCTGTCGCCGGTACTTGACCCACCTACACAAGTAAGGTACCATTTTTCTCGGAAGACTTTGGGGAATGCAGGGTGGGTGGAATTTTGTGGATCCACACACATTCCAGAACATTCCACCACAGAAATGTGAGGAAAATGTGTTTTTTTGGACAAATTTTGAGGTTTGCAAGGGATTCTGGGTAACAGAACCTGGTGAGAGCCAGACAAGTCACCCCATCCTGGATTCCCCTGGGTGTCTAGTTTTCAAAAATGTATAGGTTTACTAGGTTTCCTGATGAAAAGTCAAAGCCTTCAAGTATGTAGGAAAACTCTTTATTCCGGTCTCCTCTATCCACCAACCAGTGCAGCAACTGTCACCACTGAACATTCCAAGGTAGCCTCCTGGGGACAGCGGAAGGTACCAGGTAGGAGGAAAGGAGGGGGGGGCACAGCGGAGGAATGTACCAACAAAATAGTAAAGTATTGGGTGACATAAATAACAAATATGAGTAATACAATTTGTACTAAAACAATGATAATACATTGTAACACATCTTCCCCCTGAAAATGAAAGGAAGATAACAAAGGAGATTATTTGGTCATGACATAGTCTTGTTGCCAACTGGGTGTTTTGCGAATTCTCTGCATCGTAGGTAGCTCGTGTGGAGCATGCTCATGAGATTCTTTGGTGGATCTGTGATTGGATGTCTCACTATATATGGGTTGGGATTTGGTCAATCTATCCATGCTCCACATTTGGTTATTGTCCATTATGGCTGTATTTTTCCCGATTGCTGTGATTTGCATAGGTTTTGAAAATTTAGAGTCAGAATTGCAAATTCTGGGATTTTTAACACATACCCAGTCTCCAATTCTCCATTGTTGAGTTTTTGTTCCATATTTGAGGTCGTAATGGATTTTGTACTTGTTTTGGTGAGTATTTATTTTGACTTTTGATGCCTGAACGTCGTGCATAACACTAGTACCACCTCCCAACCAGTTAGGAAAGAATTTGGTGCAGGGTTTCCTACCCTTTAATGCAGTAAAAGGGAGACTCCTGTAACTTGATTGGGAGTGGTATGGTAAGCCCATAACATCTCTTGTATTGCCTGTTCTATTGGGATTCTGTTAACACTAGCTAACTGTATGCAACTTTTGATCATGCGGTTCATTCTTTCTACCAAGCCGTTAGCCCTGGGACAGTAGAGGGCGTTTTCAAGTGATTAACATTCAATTTACTAAGGAACTCTGTCATGGTATGAGAAGTAAATTGAACCCCATTGTCGGTGATTATGGAAGACGGAATGCCTTCCAGGACAAATGCATCTTTGAGAAATTGGATGACATAGTCAGTGGTAATCTGGTTGACCATCCTCACTACAGTCCAGTGAGAATGGTAATCTATTAAGACCAGTGCGAATCGTTTTAGGGTACTTTTGTAATTGAGCGGACCAATTATGTCAAGAGCAATCTTCTCCCAAGGTTTATCAGGTACTGATACTGGGAAGATGGGTGCTTTCCTAGTTGTTTTTGACTTGTCACTATTGGCACAAGTTGAGCAATTCTTTACCTTGTTTTCTACAATCGAATCCATGTTTGGAAACCAGTATCGTTCACGTAACCTAGCTTTAGTCAAACTTCTGCCAAGGTGACCCTCATGTACAAGATCAACAATTTTGTATCTCAGAGGATCAGGTGGTACAATTTTGTCATTTCTGAATAGAACTCCCTGTACAATGTTGAGTTCATGACGAACCTCCCAGAATTTCCTGACAACTTCACTTACCAAATCAGAGGAAGTGGGCCAACCCTGTACCGTGTAATTTAAGAGTTGGGTCATCGTAGTGTCTTTGCTCATGCAATCTAACCATTCTTGTGAAGTGATGGTGGTGAGATTAAGTTGAAGGATGGGGTACTCAGGGGTGTCAAACTGCTCCTCCTTGTCTAAAGGACTTCTTGAAAGAAAATCTGCAGCAGAATTGTGAATACCTGGAACATATTCCACCCTAAAGCAGAAGCCCTCTAATCCAAGGATCCACTTGGCTATACGGGGAGTGTTGCATGAGTTATTTTTAGGATTGAACATGAAAATTAGGGGTTTGTGGTCCGTGCGTATGCAGAATTGAATGCCCCATAGGAAGAATTTAAAATGTTTTACACCCCAGAAACAGGCTAAGGCTTCCCTTTCTATTACAGAGTAATTCATTTCTGCTTTGGTGAGTGTGCGTGAAGCAAATGCAACAATTCTTTCTCTGCCATCGATTATTTGTGAGAGAGTAGCCCCTAAGCCCTTGTTGCTTGCATCAGTAGTGAGTATGGTTTTACGATTGTGTTCAAAGTTGCATAAGTACGGAGCTGAAAGGATTGCGTTTTTACTTTAAAAAATGAGGCTTGCTGATCATTTGACCACTGGAAGTGAGTGTGGTTCTTTGTGAGTTCTCTCAGGTTGGAGGTTAGGTCAGCAAAATGATCTACATACTTTGCCATGAACTCTGCTAACCCTAAGAATGACTTGAGTTCATCTTTGTTTGTAGGTGCTGGGGCATCCTTTACTGCTTCTAGCAGACAGTATTTAGGTTTAAAGCCTTCCTTTGAAATGCAGTGCCCCAAATATTCCACCGCTTCCACACCTAATTGACATTTTTCTTTCTTCAATGTGAGCCCTGCCTTCTTGAATCTAGAGAAGACTTGCTTAAGAATATTATTGTGTTCATCAATGCTAGCCCCATAAATCAATACATCGTCTTGAAAGCATAATGTCTTAGGTACACCTTCTAAAACCTGTTGCATAATTTTTTGAAATACTGCCGCCGCAGAGGCCAATCCGAAAGGCATGCGACGGAACATGTATGTACCCATTGGAGTAGTGAATGCAGTGAGTCTCCTAGAGTCTGGGTGTAGCTCTACCTGATGGTACGCCATGGAGAGATCCAGAACACTGAACCATGTGGCCTCTCCCATTGTGCTTAGCATCTCGTGGATGCGGGGTAGTGGGTGTCTCTCTACCCAGATGTTGTTATTTAGATCACGCAAGTCAATGCACATTCTGATGTCTTGGCTGTGGTTTTTTTTGCAATAACAATGGGTGCAACCCATTCCGAACAATCAATGGGTTGTATGATACCTAACCCTTCAAGTCTAGATAACTCTCTTTTCAGGGGTTCCCACATAAGATGGGGTATAGGTCTGGTTTTATGAATCACAGGTTTAGCATTATGTTTTAACTGAATTTTGTGTTGAAAGTCTTTTAGTAAACCTAAATCTTCTGAAAAGACTTCTGGAAATTCATTGGCAATGTGTTCACTGTTGCTTGAAGGAATTACCACTAAAACTTGTTCCGGATTATTAGGGTCCAATTTAATGCCCAGTTCTCTTTGATGTTGCCATCCTAATAAATTGGATCCATTTTCTACTACATATACTTTCCCCACTGTAGAACGGTCTTTAAATGAGATGAGAGATTTGATCATGCCTTTCATCGGAATGGGATCTCTATTGTATCCACTAGGTGAAATGTCTGCTTTACATAACTTATCTTGTTCTTTACCTAAGATGGATTTGAAGTCAGCAAAGTTTACCAGAGTAAAAGGAGAACATGAGTCTGCAAACATCTTAACATCTTTGCCATCAATGGATACATTGCATTCAGGATATCTTTGGTGCTTATCATCGTCACTTTCATTAATTTGTAGTATGATTTTCTTGACTTGTGTTTTGTCATCAGAGGCACCATTTCCCCAAGTTTTCCTTGGGAAGCATCCACATACTCTTGCAAGATGACCCCTTTTGTTGCATTTCCTGCATATTGCTGATTTCGCTTGGCAGTTGGGGTTATTTGCTAAATGATTGCTACTCCCACATCGATAGCATTTAAATTTGCCATTTTCTGAGTCTCCTATTTGGTTGCGCCAATTATCATTCTTAGTTTTGCTAGGATCATTTTTTATTTTACAAACTTCTACTTCTTTAACTTCTGCTTCTTTAATTTCTGCCACTGTTCCGTTGGAATCTAGAGAATTTATTTCTTTTATGCAAATGGCCGTGTGCTCTACTGATTTGGCTATTTCAATGGCTTCTTGAAGATTAGGTTGTTTTTGTAACAATTTCCTCTGAATTTCTTTATTATTTGTACAACGTACCAGTTGGTCTCTGATTAAGGAATCATTCAGGTCATGAAATTCACAAAGTTTGCTAAGACCTCTAAGTGCTGCTACATAAGTGGAAACACTTTCCTGCTTGCCTTGAGAACGACTGAAGAACTTATGTCTTTCCAACACTATGTTCACTTTGTCACCAAAGTGGTTACGTAACTTTGACAAGGTGGATATGTAAGTATCATCATCCTCATCTTCATCAGTATCATCCTCAGGTTCAGGTAATGTCCCAAATATTTTCCTGCCATCCGGTCCCAAACTGTGTAAGAGAATGTGCTGTTTCCTTAAGACACTAAACTTTTCCCCCAATTGCTATAAGATACGATTCAAAAATATCTTCCCATTCTTTCCATGGTACGTTGGGTTCTCCAAATTCATTTAAGAACGGTGCAGGTTGGGACATACTTGCGGCAGCCATCATAACAGTAACTTGCCAATGAAAATTAGTTATACAGGAGAATGAGTCAGAATAAAATGCCAAATACACACAAATGTCGACACACAAATCGAAATGTAAGGCTATTCCGAATAAAATACCAAGAATGTACAGTGCAGACCAAAATGAACAAATGAACTTTTGCATACATATGAATTATTGAATATATGAAAATGCCTAAATACTAAAGCTCCTGGAAAAAGAAAACAGTGTTATGGTGCCAGAGGAACTTTTACAGAAGTTGTGCGAAATGTGCATCAATATAACGCGGTATAAGTGTAATTATATACGCACTGAAATGAGGTGTGTGTGTCACCGTTGTCGACACACAAATAGAAATGTAAGGCTATTCCGTGGAGTGCGTGTCACCGTGGAATAGCACGCATGCAGGTAAACCAAATGCTCTGTCCAAACGAAGAATGACACGCTGAAAGTATGTACCAAAACTACAAGGTGTGCGTGTCACCGTGAAAAACTGCATGCATGCTGAGGAAATCGCAATGGCATATTGGAGATAGTGCCCCAGTACTTAAAGGTGTGCGTGCCACCGCAGATTTACACACAAGAAACTGTGACACCTTCAATACAGTTGTGTGCACCACTGTAGAATGACACGCGTATGTTGATCAGCACGTGAAATGGGGCGGTAAAAGTGCACAAAATGCTTTACAGTGTGCATGTCATTGCCCCTAAATTTTAAGGTGCGCGTGTCACCGTGGATGACATACAGATTGCTGAAAAATATTGAGATGTAGAGGTGTGCGTGTCACCGGCAAGTGCACACACAGCTTGTCAAGAACTGCTTTTCAATACTTGTCAGTGCTGAGGTGTGCGCGTCACCGGTAAGTGCACACACAGGTTGACAGTGAAAAGCACAAATGCCCCTTTACTTTACGGTGCGCGTGTCATAGAAAATGACACACCAATTGTTGGAAAATAGTGTAGAGATGTGCGTGTGTCCGGCAAGTGCACACACTGCTTATTTGCGTGTCTCCGGCAGGTGCACACGCTGATTGGCACCGAATGCTTTTCCAAACTCGCTCTGTAAATGACACGCAAATTGCTGGCAAAAGTGTAGAGGTGTGCGTGTCACCGCAAGTGCACACACAGCTTGGCACAGAATGCTTTCCCAATCGTCAGCGCTGACAGAAAGCCGCCGCCCCCAGTGATGACGGTAATAGCTCCACCCAGGCACACAGTCCCTGACAGTCACGGATAGACTCCTTCTCCAAGGGCCGCCCACCAGAAGATCACCACGCCTTTACAGGAAGTGCGAAGCGGAATGAGGTGAAGATAGAGTCTGTGGAGAACAAGACGCCTCGGCTTATTGCGCTGGCATACACCGTAGAATAACGTAGGGCACCTCTGAAAGGATTTCGAAAATGCCCCTGGTCGATTGGAGCGTGAGGAAAGGGAAAGTTACCTCAACGATCTCCGTGATACGTACGTCAGGGATGAGGCGGTGATTAATGCTAGGTGCCGGCAGAGCTAGGGTTCAAAATCTACAGCTAGGCACTTTGCAAAATAGTGTCAGCTTTCACTGTAAAATGTGGTGTGTCCATGTTGCGTTTTGGGCCGTTTCCTGTCGCGGGCACTAGGCCTACCCACACAAGTGAGGTACCATTTTTCTCGGAAGACTTGGGGGAATGCGGGGTGAGTAGAATTTTGTGGATCCACGCAGATTCCAGAACTTTCCACCACAGAAATGTGAGGAAAATGTGTTTTTTGGGACAAATTTTGAGGTTTGCAAGGGATTCTGGGTAACAGAACCTGGTGAGAGCCAGTCAAGTCACCCTATCCTGGATTCCCCTGGGTGTCTAGTTTTCAAAAATGTATAGGTTTGCTAGGTTTCCCTAGGTGCCGTCAGAGCTAGGGTTCAAAATCTACAGCTAGGCACTTTGCCAAAAAAGGGTCCGTCTTCACTGTGAAAATGTGGCGTGTCCACGTTGCGTTTTGGGCCGTTTCCTGTCGCAGGCACTAGGCCTACCCAAAACAAGTGAGGTACCATTTTTCTCAGAAGACTTTGGGGAACGCGGGGTGGGTGGAATTTTGTGGATCCACGCAGATGCCAGAACTTTCCACCACAGAAATGTGAGGAAAATGTGTTTTTTTTTACACATTTTTAGGTTTGCAAGGGATTCTGGGTAACAGAACCTAGTGAGAGCCACACAAGTCACCCCATCCTGGATTCCCCTCAGTGTCTAGTTTTCAAAAATATATAGGTTTGCTATGTTTCCCTAGGTGCCGGCTGCGCTAGGACCCAAAATACACAGGTAGGCACATTCCGAAAATAAAGTCAGTGCTTAGTGGGCTTTCTGCCGCCCTGGGGAGGGGGGAAATCAGGGGCTATTGCCCTGATATGCCCCCGAGGGGGGCAGAAAGACTGTGGGTATTCTTTTGGGGGGTTGGGGGCATTGGGATGCCCATTCTGGTCAGCCCCCACCCCTGCGTATAAAAAAGCCAGCATATTCGCTGGGGCATTGTAGGCTTTCTGCTGCCCTTGGGGGCAGATCAGGGGCTACTGCCTCCTGGGAGGGGCAGAAAGACTGTGGCATCTTTTTTGGGGTGGGTGGGGGCATTGGCATGTCCATTCTTGGCAGCCCCCACCCCGAACTTTGGAGAGAAAAAAATCCCTGGTGGCTAGTGGGCTTTTTGCCCCCCCCGGGGGGTGCAGATAAGGTGCTATTGCCCCATCTGCCTCCCAGGGGGGTGCAGAAAGACTGTAGCATTTTTTATTTGGGTGGGGCATTGACGCCCATTCTGGGCAGCCCCCACCCCAACCTATATTTAAAAAAATCCCTGGCGCTTAGTGGGCTTTCTGCCCTCCCCCAGGGGCAGATCAGGGCTATTGCCCCCATCTGCCTCCTGGAGGGGCAGAAAGTCTTTTATTTTCTTTGGGGGTGGGGTGGGGGCATTTGCATGCCCATTCTGGGCAGCCGCCACCCCGGGCCTATAAAAAAAATTATCCCTGGCATCTAGGGTGCTTTCTGTCCCCCTGGTAAGGGCATATTGGGGGCTACTGGAATTTTGTGGGGGGGAGGGGTGGGGGCATTGGCATGCCCTTATTGGGCAACCCCACCCCTAAATTCATCGGGGGAAAAAAAACCTGGTGTCTAGTGGGCTTTCTGCCCCCGGGGGGCAGATTGGGGGCTACTATCCCGATCTGCCCCCACGGGGGGCAGAAAGACTGTACCTTTGCGGCGGGGGGTAGGGGCATTGGCATGCCTATATTGGGCAGCCCCCACCCCTAATTATAATTTGAAAAAAAATCCCTGGTATCTAGTGGGCTTTCTACCCCCCCGGGGGGGCAGAAAGACTGTGATTTTGTGGCCGGGGGGTGTGGGGGCATTGGCATGCCCATATTGGGCAGCCCCCACCCCTAATTATTTTTGTTAAAAAAATCTCTGGTATCTAGTGGGCTTTCTGCCCCCCCCGGGGGCGCAGATTGGGGGCTACTGCCCCCCAGGGGGGGCAGAAAGACTAAATTTGCCCATTTTCATATGGGTGGAGCAAAGGCCCTTGCCCAAGGGGCCGCTCCCCCCTCCCTGGTGCCTAGTGGGTGGATCCCTGCTTGGGGATCGCCCTCCTGGGGCGAGCCCCAAGCAGGGATCCACTGGGGAGATTCTCCCCTTTCCAACGATACCTCTCCAGTCTTTCTACGTGCTCAGGGGGCTGTGATAGCCCCCTGAGCACGTAGAAAGGGAAACTGAAATGAGCCTCTTGGCTCATTTCAGTTTCGTTTCACTGAAATGACGTCAGCACGACGTGCGCGCTGATAGTCATTTCAGGGAAACTAGAGGGCCTCGGGAGCTGGGGAAGCTCTTCCCCAGCTCCCGAGGCTCTTGGGGAGTAAGGGAATCCCTCTGGTGCCCACACCAGAGAGATTCCCAGTGTCATGGCGTCGGACGCGCGGGAGCCGTCCGATGCACATGAGCACTGATGCGTCAGACGGCTCCCGCGCGTCCGACACATCGAAGGGGTTAAAAACATTTCTTTTGCTAAAATGTTTTACATTTAAAACGTCTAAATATTTCTTTTAAAAGTTTTTCCCCAAGTCCTAGCTCTAAAAGTGTCCGTAATTATAGTCCAAACTACTATAAGCATTTTAAAGCCATGAATGCCCAAAGAATGAAAGGAATGTCAATTTAGTTTCATAGTTCCAAATTTGAGCTTGTTACAAAAGGGCGTATTTCTTCCCAGCACACAACGAGCCAAAATGAGTCAAAATGCTTGTGTCCTGGATGGTAGACGCAACATTTCCGTTGCTTGCTTCCGCAGTAGACGGCCCCTGTAACACCTCGCAAAGAATGTCAATTGAGCACAAATGATGTTACACGCTGTCCGCAGCCGGTGCTGTGACAGCCTGTGCGCCGTCCAAAGCCTGGGTGTCAGTGGAGGAGCCGGTGTCCATACCAACAGGTGGAGTTACTACCTGCGGTGGCTCAAGGAATGCCACCATCAACATAGGAATGCGCTGAGGACATTGCAGAGCATGGGCCGTTATCGGGTCCAGTAGAGCATTCACGTCCGGTTGCTCACATGATGGGAGTGTTAAACAAAGGTCTAACACGCATTCTTCTCCGCAAAATAGGCATCGGAGGACAGGTAAGATGCAGTCTATCCAGACTGGTCGAAATGACAAGAACCAAGATACACTTAGTTCTCTCAGGCGAGGCGTCCCTAGATGTTGTACAATTTGGTCACGGTATTTACGCTCCAGGAGTGCTTTTTCCATCTCCTTGGTGACTGGGACGTCCATTGTGTAGCAGAAAAATAACAATCAAGATACCTGCTATTAGAAACAGGATCAGCGGAAGTCCTCCAAAGATGCTTCCGAATACGGAGTGTATGAAGTTTGGTATAACTCCAAGTACCGTCTGAAAGGTGCTTAGAAGTCCAGATCCTATGGTCTTAAATAGGTGGACAATGCCAGTCGTATCAGACATGTTAAAGATACGATTCACCATTTCTACGAAATGGAAAGGGCAGTTTGTATTAATAAGCGCCTGTATCTCAGCTGAAGACCTTGCGATCTCGAGTTAAAAAATCTCTCGAGCGGAGGTTAAGGGCACAGACTTCTGTAGAAGCATGGCTTTCATTCTGCCTAGAGTATCAAACCGTATTAAAGAAACATTCAGTGAAGGCCATAACGGCGCCTCCCTGACTGTATGTGTCGGTGGAAACAATACTTGCATACAACAAGTAACCCTGCTGTTCACTGTTACCAGATATGCGATGCCCGGGAGCATTCCACAGCAGCCTTGACCGTTCAGCATCAAGTAACTCCCATTCGAAAGTATCCCAAATGCTGGAGTAATCACTGCAGCTTGGGCACCCCTCAGATGACAGGACAAGTTCGCCACAGAACCATTACAAGCCCCGTGCAGTAGAATGTCCTGACATATGAGCGATCCACTTAAAGCGCTCTCACAGTTTGTACCACTGAGAAACACTTCTCGATCCCCACTCCGGCATCAAAATCTGTATGGTGATTCCCAAGATTCCTTAATGTACTCCTTACCCATTTTTTCATATTTGCCTGCCTGCTTTTGTTCAAGGCAATATTGAAACTGAAAAGTAGTGACCGGTAAAGTTATGTGGCCATGGATTAGCCATTCTGTGTGTGGTGATTCTGCCACTGTGAATGGTAATCTATCCAGTTTTTCGATACGCAGCATTGTATATTTTGCTCCCCTTTGTGCCATTTCTATCTGTTTATCTGTTAGATTGTATTCAGAAAACAGAGACGTACTGTTGATAAAACGCCAAGGCACATAGACTGCACGCAAAGATTGCAGCGTCCAGCTCAATAACATTATAGAACGTAACTGAGATTGCCTGTGTTGTAATATGGCCAAATCTTGTTCTAGAATGTCTATCGCAGAAGATACAATGTTGCCTAAGGAATATATCCTGGAGGTAAATGTTGTGAACCCATTGTCTACCACTGCTAGAGATTTCTCTAAGTTAATATGGCCTATTTCCCGTATTCTTTCTGCGGCCTCCTGTTGGGATATTTTCCACTTTTTATTGTAGGCAGCAGAAATGCCAGCATATATGAAACGTTTTTGGCGTGGTTTCCTGGGACCTAGTAAAAAATCCCTAAGATCCATGTCTTGTGTGAGTAAGGATAAGTGTTGTTTCACCTCTGTGAGTGTTGAGGTTTCTAGCCAATTAAGGCACAACTTTCCAACACTGTATGACGTCACTACCCCTGGATGTTGTCTCTGTACATAGCGCGGATCTGGCCTATGGATTGTGAACCCTTCGGTTTTACCCATGAATCTTTCCTGACAACCATTTGTGTCTGTGGGCCAAATCAACCATTTCTTCCAATCGGGGTCTGATCTATTGTATTGTATGATGTCATCTAATGTAATCCCTGTTTGTGATGTTTCGTTTCCCTCGGTGTTTGATGGAGTCGGCACTCGAGGTGTGTTCAAGTCTTTGTTCTTGGCTAGTCCAAGGCAAGACGTCTGTTGCACTGTCTCGTTCAAAAACATAATCTGCTGAGGGATGAGACATGCTCTAAACAAAGCTTCTAACCCCTGCACCTGCCATTCTCTAGTACCCCAGACTGATTTTAAGTCTATGGTGTCTTTCCATAAGTCGTAACCTTGTTCAGACAACTGGGCAATAAAGGATGCAGAGTAAATCTGTTTGGTGTTTGTTAACATATTTTTCTGTGCTGATGTTGGTGCAACCTTATAATAATATGAGGCTGGGTCAGACATATTAAACCCTGAAAAATATGGAAACTTCTGTGCAAATGTTTTTGAACTTCCTTTCGGCTGTGTTGGACAATGTTCCCACTGGTGGTATGTGAACACATTTCTAGGATTAGCAGATTTATGCAAAAAATGATGACCATAATGCTGATAATAATACATTGATTCATAGTCTGATGTGCCTTCCAATGTTTCACTATTGGAAAACGCAGCAGATTTTTCCAAATCAGACAACATGTTATTAACGGTTTCAAAATCCCAATCATCGGAAAATGTACTTGAGGTAATGATATCACTTAATGATATTTTAAATAAATATGGAATTTTTAAAATTTCAGTCGGGCCAAATATATCGAAATCAACCTTATCCCACACTATACCATCAGGTATAGGAACTGCTGTAATTTTCACTGACGACAAGTCTCTTTGTTCTCGATGAGATGATTGATGTGGTTTTAACATTAAGTTCACTTCTTGGGCAGCAGAGCTTTGCCGAATGTATTGTCCACTAATAAGCATGTTAAAAACTATAACTAAGCCTAACCAGAAAAGAAAGAAAAGAATCCCGGAAGTTACCCATAGTTCTACCCATGGTGATACCAGGTAAGTCTTTCTAAGAAAGTTCATAAAGTCTTTTACTTGTTGTTTGCGTGATTTTTGGGCTGGCGTCGTTTCAGGTTCACTTGGATCCAAAGAAAACGTATCAAAGTTAATGAAGTAGCCAGAAGCAGTTCGATCAATTGTTGGAATTGCATCAGGATTTGTTGAAATCGTTCTTTGCTCTTGTCGAAGTATGTTGACGTAGACGTCTGTATTTGGTCGAATAGCAACTTGTACGTTATTTTGAGTTTCATCTTGAAGTCGAACTTCAGGTTCAAGGGGAACGAGTTCCATAGCATTGCTGCTTAGTCCTTCATTCCGTGTTGGAGGCTCTTCGAACGTGATGAGTCTTTCCGTTTGAACTTCTTGTATTGTAGCGAGAGGAGGGCGTCTGCTACTTTGGAGTCAACGTGGCCTACTGCTTAGTATCGGCCACATAGTGTGGTTTGATTAGGTCAATTGAGACAAATCTTTTCTCCTTTTTTCCGGCAAGAGGCGGTAGAAGTACAGTTCTTGTTCCTTCAATTGCTAGGACCGGTACAGGTTTTCTGTAGGATGGCCCAAATTCTTGTCCGCTATTTTCTCTCTGACCAGATCCCCGACTCTAGGGATCCAGACAGGTCTTGCCGTGACTGATTTGACTTCCCCAGTGGCGGTCTGTTTCAGGTGGACGTTGCTTTGTTTTGTCCTGGATTCATTTAGTTCCTGTAAAACTGCCAAACGATCATGGATGTCAAAAGGCTTTTCATCCGCCACTGCGCCTTCACAATCAAGATCAGGTACCCACATTCTTGTCCCAAATAGGACCTCATATGGAGTGACACCCCCTAGAGAACTTCTTGGCATATTGTTAAGGGCCCACTGGACCCCATAAAGATGTTTTACCCAACTTTCACCCGTGCCTAATACTCTAGCTGTTAAAGATTGCTTTAAGTCTTGGTTTTTTCTCTCCACAACCAAATTTCCCTCAGGATGGTACGGAGATGAGTCCCGCAATGCTACACCCAAACTTCCCATTGCCACCTTGTAAGCCCGAGAGCTTATCGCAGGACCCTGGTCAGAATGTAGTGTGCCAATTGCATATGTCCCTATGAAGATCGCAAATCTTTTATAACAGTTTGAGCGTCAGCCGAGCGCTGGGGCCACACCCATAGGAATCTCGAGCAGGAGTCCACTGCTACCATTATATATCTCTTAGCACCATCTCTTTTTAAGGGGCCGCAGTGGTCCAGGTAGACACACGCTAGTTGTTTGTCAACTATTAACAATGGTGTCTGCGCAGGACGTGTTACGGTGGAACCCTTCATCTGCTGACATATGTTGCATTTCAAGACATAGTCTTTAGTCTGCTTTGTTAAACCAGGCCACCAGTAGCGTTGTTTCAATAAGGAAACAGTCGCCGTAACTCCTGCATGAGCAGAACCTATCCCTTTGTGTGCTGCTAGTATTAAACCTAACCTACGATCCATGTTTGGAATTACTCTATCCCCCACTCCAGGAATCTGAGCAAATGGAATGTTATTGGCATTTAACTTGTAGGAGTACTTGAGTGGAAATCTTTTTGGTACTGCACCGCTGTTTTTGCTTGAAGCAATAACAGCCACCATAATCTCACCGTCTATTCTCTTTTTAGAACGAGTGATTGCAGCTACGGAAGCCGTACGTACAGCCCCCTTTGCGGCTTCATCAGCCAATGAATTCCCTTCAACGTGAACGCCATCACGCTGATGACTCAGTGTGTGTATCACTTGAGTCCTTGGTAGTTCGGATTTCAACCTCACTACCTATTCCAATAGCATTTTATGCTTAATTGTGCCACTTTTTGCGTTTTTGAACCCGTTTTGAACCCAGTATTTCAAGTATTCATTGTAAGACTGCACACAGTAAAAGGAATTGCACACAATTAGTGTGGGGAATTCTCGATCCGTATTTACAAGTGCCAGTATCAGTGCTTTTAATTCTGCCAACTGTGCCGTGCAGTCTCCTAGAGATTGCATTTTAGTGCAACTCGGATGGAACTTTCCATCCCGCATGCGACCTTTAACAATAGCACACGCTGCGCTGTATTGTTGCTTACTTCCTATGGCCGGTTGAGCAGATCCGTCAGTGTAAATAATATATTCATACTGATCTAGAGGCATTATTTCATTTGGCAGAGGATATTCTTGTTCGCATTGCAGGAATGCTTGTGTCTTTAAATTTGGGTCATACCTGTATTCTACATCTGTTGCACTGAGAGAATTAGCCCATTGTATCCATCTTGAATGTAAGGCTTTAGCGTTAGGAACACATGCCTTTGTCGCAGCCTCTAAGGCTGGAACCGGAGTCACTACTATTATTCGTTTCCCCTGAGCCAGTGCTCGTTCCCTCACTACAGCTGTCTGTACCGCTGTCAGAATCTTTTCAGTGGATGCGAAGCGCATCTCAGCATTTGTGTACAAATGTGACTTGTATGCAATTGGTACTGTCTCACCTTCATTATATGTTAGATAGGTGTACCCTGATTGACCTGCGATTATACGGATCTCCAGGTTGCGTACGTTTACGCGTGTCTGTAAGTGTTTGGAAGCTATCATGTCAGCTTGTAAGGAACGAAGTGTATCTGTGTGTTCCTGTGTCCAATTTCAGGCTGAGAAATAAGGTTTAATTAAGTCCTAGAAAGGTTTTACTCTTTCTGCATAATCCAAAATGTATGTTCGACCAAAATTTAGGAATCCCAGTATTGATTGTACATTTTTCAATGATTTCGGAGGTTGAAGCAGCGCACATTTTTCTAAAAAATTGGCTGCCAGGCTCTTTCTTTTACTTGAAAGTTTGTATCCTAAAAACAGGACACTGAGGTGGGCAATTTTTGATTTTTTAAAGTTATATTTGTAGCCCTCAGATGCAAATCCCCAAATTATGGTATTTACTCTGTTCAAGTGTTCCTCCAGGTCATCGTCCGTCAGATAAATATCATGCACATAGGACAATGCCTCTTCATCCAATTTTTGAAGTAACTCGGTTACTCTGGCAGAAAACAACCCGGGCTGTTCTTATACCCTTGGGGGAGTCGCCGAAATTGACGCTGGGTCCCTAGCGCTGAGAAGGCTGTTAGATACCTGCTTTCAGGCGCTATATTTTGGCAGAAGAATCCATTTGAGATATCAAGTGTCGTTTTATATTTTTTCCGCACAATGTTATTCATTAATGCGGCACTGTGTGCATTTTGGACTGCAAATGTCTTAGTGCAAGTGTTTAAGTGTCTGTAATCTAAAACTAGACGATATGTATTGTCAGGTTTCATGACAGGAAACAAAGGATTGTTCATTTGAGAGGTGCAAGTTTCAATCACCCCTTGGTATTCAAGTTGATCTAAGATCTCCCTGACCTGTTTTTTAGCTTCTTGCATTATTGGATACTGCCTCTGTGCAGTTGGAGTATTTTTTAAAGGAATAATGTGGTGGGGTGAATCCTCATCCCATCCAACATGGTTTTTGTATAATGCCGGAGCCTCGGCTACCGCCCACTCCTGCGCATATGTGTGTTGCAAATGCCTGGGAATATCGTCTGAGAATGCCAGCATACTTACCGTTTCTCATTTAGGACAGTCCATGACGAATGCTGGTGGCCAATCTTGTTCAGCTAACAAAATGTCATAGCCAAACGTTAGGTTCTCCCAAAAGAGACCTCTCACTTTCCTACTCTTGTCCCCCTCCATCTGGAGCGTTATTTCATATACTTTATGTGGGACACTTACTCTAGTATCAGGTGTTTCTACTGTGATATAATCATTCAAGTCCGCTATCACCAGAAATTCCTTCAGGTTCTGGCGAGCTATTGTTACTTCTACCGCACTGTCTAGCATCGTCAGAGCCCATTCCCCGTTCAGTAGTCGAGTCCTCAGAATTCTGGGCATGTCTGATCTTTAGACCTGCAACTCTCTTTCTGAACTGTGGCTTTTGCTTTGGTTTTTCTTCTTTTTTAGAAGTGTAATCCTGAGCGTGCTGCTTGTCTCTGGACTTTGTACGCTCTTCTTGTCTTTCTGACCGTCCTTCCCTCTCGGAGTTTTTCGATGAACCCTGAAAGGAACGAGAGGAACGTGTATCAGTATCCTGATACCTGCCAGGTTTCCTAATGTTATCCTTATTCCTGAGAATATACCTCTTTTCGGAGGGCTCCTGTGGAGGAGATCTACCTCGTGATTGAGATCTGTTTCCTTTAAAGTTTGTTTTTTATTGTCCCACTTCTTCTTAGTGGAAGCAGGTGTCTGCTTGGAAGTGTCCTTTTCAGAACTGCCCATCAGTTGTGGTTTTAAAGCTTTCCCACCCAAACTGTCTCTGCCTAATTCTGCATATGCAGTTTCAATTATTTTTGGTAGTTCGTGTTCCTGTTCTAAAGGACTGAACTCCCTTAGGCGTTGGCGGATAGCCACTGAAGCTGCTTCCCCTTTAATGTTAGCTAGTATTATGGCTGATACCTGGGCATAGTTACCTAGTAACTTCATCCCTAAGTTTAGGGCAAGTTCTGCTCCTTACTCGTTCTGTATTTGTCTCAATACATCAGGTACTACTGCTAATGACGGGATACCATGAGTTTTGGTATAAACGGCAGCAAAGACTGTACCCCAAGTGGTACAATCCTCTACTTGTGGTGTTATCCCCATGGGCAAGCAGATTGTTAGCATTCTGTGTTTTTCATACGGGGTAGTATTCGGGAATACTGCCTCTAGCTGAGTTATTTTCTGAGCTACCCAGAATGGTATTTGTTCACATTTTGTGGGCATTTTACCCATTACCGTGTGTAATGTTTGTGGTGTGATTTTAGTTGTTGTACCCTGTACTTGAGTTCCATTAGTTGCAACTATTGCTGGTTGGACTGTAAATGTCATCATGAGAAATTGAGTCATGTTTCTATAGATTTTAACTAAATCTTTGTGTTGTATGAGTAAGTCTGCCTGTGGCATTGTGTCAATGTCAGGATGTGGTGTGTAGGCCGCTAATATTGGCCATGTTGCCCCTTCTCCTCCGTGTGGGCCTAACCTTACTCTTCTTCTTGTGTGGGGTAGGGCGCCTTTAAACCAGTATAAGTGTTCCTGGTACGTGAGTGGAACCTCTATGTCCTCGAACCGACAATATTCCACTGGTGCATCTCCGTCTGTGTAAGAGTGAAATGTCTGTGTTCTTGCATTTGCTGCTGGGAATGTACCCCACGAATAAAATACATCTGTTTTGTTTGATTCGTGTGCCTCAATCACAAAAACTACTAAGCCACCCCTAGCTGATAAACCATTTTCTAACAGTTTCAGGGTGATTGTATGTCTGAATTTTTCTGCAATTGGAATTGCGTCTGCATCTTCTTCTCCCCCTGAGAGGTGTAGATCTACTACTACGTTATCTTTTGTCTCAGTCATTTTTGTAAAGAAGAAGTTTGTTCAAGGGAACTAAGATAAGGTTTTTATGCACAATTTTAGGAACACTGTGTCCTTCAAGCTTGATTAACCAACAGCCAATAAATAGGATTTTTTAGCCTACTCAGCTGTGGCGGAGTTTGTGCCCACCCACTCCAGACGTCTCTGGCGTTTTGTGAGTAGGGGTCTCTGAGAATAGCACGTCTGAACTACTCAGATTCTACTGTTAAATTAGTAGCCAACCAACGTTGGGCGCCATGTCGTGTAGTTCCTATATTACCTATACAGGATCTGCGCGCGTTTTGGATAACATAAACTGTGGGATTGGTGGCGGACGGATTCCGAGCACCCCCACCGGATACGTTAGCCTGTCTGTATTAGCTAGCTCTCAGTGCCACTAGAGTCTCCTCTTATCCGGGAGAGAATAGTTTCTGGCAACCTCAGAACATGACAACCCTGATCCCTCAGGATCGTGGAAACAATATACTACCATTCGCTCAGTCACTCGTGCTCATTTAGTTTGTCTCAGAGAGATACACAGAATAAACAGTCTGGGCGTTTCAATAAGTATTTATTGAACAGTTGTTATTCTAGTGTAAAATATATGAGCTGCAACAACCATTAGACAGTAGCAGAGATATATGATTAGCAATACTATGAAAGTAAAAGGATGGTATAGCTCTACCATCTTGCAGAAATCATGAATATATACATGTACATAAAACACATGATAAAAGGTGCAACCTAAAAGTGCGTACTCCTACGATGTCTCCCTAGCTAGTTGTACCTAAATGTACCTAGCATCTGTGTAGGTGTTATGCCAAGAATCCCTCTAGGATCTAGTCCAACCCATTACCTGAGAGAGAATGTGGGAACCCATCCTGGTCTCGAGCTGGACACCCCGCGAGGGATGTTAGACCACTGCTAGCTGGAGCGTCTGCATGCAGGAACCTCAGCGTCTGGTCAGTGGGTCAGCCGGGAAGTCACGGTCTCCTCTGTCTGTCTAAGCAAGACATGATGTATATATACCCATAGGTCTCCCCAGAGGTCCTACCTTGCTGTGTTACTGTGTCGGCCTAAAAGATGACGGCAGGCCTGAACTTTATACAGAGATATTATACAGGAGATGGTAATCCTACTGTTAGTCCTGCTGTGCTTCCAAGAAGCCTCATGCATAATGTATGAGAATCGAACCAGGGAAAACCCGCGTTCTGAATGCAGTGTCATATCTGGGTAAAAGGTCAGTGCCTAATAACCGTTATGTATGTAATGTAGGGAAGGATATAGGTGAAAGGTTGCAGTGTCACCTGCGCCTATATAGGGTACCTATATGGAATATAACAGTGGCAGACTGGGGGACTTGTTTTACTTGGGGGACCTCGAAGGTGGCACAACCATCACTACAAGCCCTGGGGTACCCTTCTAACTTAGAGGCCATGGCTAACACGGTACCATATATAGGGTACTTGATACTATCTCACATCCTATTCTTCTTCATCGTCTCTCTGAAACTGGCATTACTGGCATTGCTTAGTCCTGGTTCAAATCTGTCCTTGCAGAGAGGAGACAATTGGTGTCAACTGGGCAGTTTTCATTGGAAGAAAAATCATTAACATATGGTAATCCATAGGGCTCTTCACTTAGTCCCTCTTTATTTAACGTTTATATGGCCCCATTGGTATCTCTGATTAGTTCCTTTGGTATTTCAACTACTTCCTACACAGAAGATATTCAAGTAATTTTGCCCTTGGACAAAAATTATTTTGGATCAGAATAAAATTTCAAGATTTGTTTCACCAATATTATCGGCTGGATGAAAACCAATCATCTGAAATGCAATGCGGACAAAACAGAAATACTTTTGTTTGGGAAGCACAGTTTGTTCTCCCCTACCGTTTGGTGGCCTGACTTTGTGCCCCCTCTTCCACCTCCTGTAGAGGTAGCAAGAAATCTGTGAGTAAAATTTGATAATGTTTTTCCCTTTTGGCCGCAAGTCCTATCAGTTATGGACATGTATTTTTCCATGATTAAATCACTAAAAAATATTTTGATTTTCTCCCTTTAGCAGCAAGGAAAACAGTAGCATTTGTGCTTATAACCTCTAGGTTGGATTATTGTATCAGCCTCTATTTAGGCATCTCTAAGCAACTTCTACACAGGCTCCCAGTGATCCAGAATTCAGCTTCTAGGCTTGTGCTCAAACGTGCTAGAAAGAACTCCCCTTCTCAGGGACTTAAAGAATTGCACTGGTTGCCTATTCACAAGATGGCTCTTTTTAAATCCTTGGTTCTGGTTTTTGGGTCCTGTCATGCTACTGGCCCCAAATATCTATCTGATTGTTTCTTTCAGTAAAGGATGCAGAGGACCTCCGAATTCTAATCTATTAAAACCTCCCACTTTTAGGCTAAAATCCATAAGAGGCAAATTTTTTGCCGCCTTGGGATTTAAGGCATGGAAGCAACTTCCTGGTTCTCTTCAACGTATGTTTAATGAAGCCACTTTTAAGAAGAGCTTGAAAATGTGGTTATCATCCTCCCTTGATGAACTGTGTCTTTACCTAATTTAACTTGTTCATGCTCAGGGACATTTTTCTGTTTTATTTCAGGTGCTTTTTTTATTGATTTGTCTTGCAAAAGCTGATTGAGGATTGGTGTGTGAATTAGTGGCAGGATGCTCTGTTTCAGCGTTAGTGCTCTTTACAAGTATTGTTTTTATTCATTCATTCAGGCCAAGGAGCATGCTGTTACGGTTTTAGTGAATTCAGCAATCTGCATTGCACCATGAGCAGTCATGATTACAGAGAAGTATAGGCATGGAGTAACGAGAGATGGTGTCTCTTCCTATTTCATTATCTGATAGACACTGCTAGCTGCAGATTCCTTAACTCACAGTTATACCTAGGCATCAAACTGGATCCGGAAAATTTTCAAGCAGTACCCTTGCACACCTGGACCTATATATGCGCCTCCTCGTTGCGCTGGCTTCAGTTCTTTTCTTTCCACGCTAGTTAGTGCTGATCCGGTCCCCAAGGCACTGAGGGAGCACTCCATCAAGCTACTCACTGCCCAACGTCGGTTGACTCTGTTATGTTCGAGGTCACGTTTGCGCAGAAGGTCCCTGGAACGTTCACGGAGTCCATCCCGACAGTCATTGTCACAACCAAAATTGTCAGGTAAGTCCCACAAACACAAGAAGGCCAAGAAGTTAAGAAGATCTTCGACTTCACCGCGTCCGTCGAAGTCTTCTGTCAAGATGTAGGAATGTCGGCACTCCAAGTCCTTCGAGCTGGCGGAAACTGAATCCGGGTCTGCTCCGCGCTTTCCAATCCAATCCAAAAAGCTTTATTTGACAGATATGTCATGAAAGCACGAGACATAAAATAAATATTTCATAGGACACAATGTATGAGCACAGTTAAAACCATTGTTGGGATACTTAAAATCTGTCGTCAGGAATGATAAAACACAATTAATACAGTTTAAAACGACTGGGAATGCTAAAACGTATAAAAATAGTTGTAGTTCATGACATTATATAATACAGGGATACAGAGGTTGATTCACGAGTAGTTCACACGCATCCAAATATACCAAACATTAATACAGTACCTAATATATAAGTAGCCAGCTTCGTATACACATGTGCAAAGGAGAAATGGCAAATAAAAACCTTCAATTTACAAGGAGTGACTGTGATCTAATAGCCCACGTCCATCCCAAAAATTTTGCTAATGCAATGACAATGGGAGTTGATGTGTCCGTGCGCAATATTCTTTGGGCGTCTCCACTCCTTCTAGTGCCCAATAACCTACAAATTGGCGTGAGCCACCCTCGTCGAGGGGCAGCATATGCTGGACAGACAAACAATAAGTGGGCCAGTGACTCCAATTGGGCCTGACAAGTAGGACACGTACTATCACCTGAAATGACCCATCTTGCTGTGTAGGATCTTATTGGTAGTGAACCCACCCTAAATTGAAAGTATAACTTCTGATCGTGTGGTTTAGTTATTATGTCCCAATACTGCTCCAGGCTTGGGGATGGTTTAACTTCTAGAAATCCTCCCGTCAGTGAAGACGTATCACTGTTTCTATATGTGTTTTGAGTCCCCAATTCCCAATATTTTTCTTTTAAGATCTCCTTGGAGGGGAACAGGGCACATGATGGATTTTCCCACAGGGTAGTCATGCCAATGCTTACTAGGGAGGCTCTGACCTCCCGTAACCATTTAATTTTGTGAAAGCAATCCGCTTTGATTAGATCTTTAAGGCCTGCGGTGTAAGTTGCCAATTCTGGCGTACACCAGATTCTTCGCCAGTATAGTATAGGGCGCAATCTCGCTATATCAGTCAGTGCTTTTCTACCTAGGTCATGAAGCAATGGACGCACTGGGGTGCTTTGCGGGAGACTGGTGATCTTACGTAAGAGCCTGGTTTCTGCTACAGTTAGCTTGGACAGATTCTCGTACCCCCAAAGCTCTGCCCCATATAGGGCAGAGCTGACAACTTTCATGTTGTATATTTGCAGCACCGGACTAACTGGCTTTGTCAGAGAGGTATTAAACTCAACTTGTAGGGCTCCAGATAGTTGCCGGTGCTTCAACGTGGCCGTATCAAGCTGGCGATTCCACCTCAAATCATTCTGCATAATAACCCCTAAGTATGTGAAGGCACTTACTTGTTCCAGGGGACGGTTGTTCATGAGTATGCCTCCTCTGAATGCTCTATGCGGGTTGAAGGACATAAATTTCATTTTTGACACGTTAATTTCCAAGCCCCGTAAGAGGCAAAATTCCTCATAGAGTAACAAGGCTCACTGAAGACCGCTCGGAGTTTTCGAGATTATTAACGTGTCATCTGCGAACATTAGAATAGGATTTTTTATGCCTGCTAGCACTGGGGCATCAGTGGGGATAGACTCCAAAAATTTTGCAATCCCGTTAATAAACAGTGAAAATAGTGTGGGTGCCATAACACAACCTTGGCGCACACCTTTCTCTATGGGGAAGGGATTGGTGACATTACCCTGGGAGCCCCATCGGATTTGGGCGAAATTGCCCTCATGAAGTCTAGCAATGAGGGAAAGCAGTTCAGGAGACATCCCCAGCTCTTGCAGCACTGCCCATAGTTTGCTACGGGAGACGAGATCAAAAGCTGACTTAAGGTCGACAAAGGCAGCGTACAAGCTGCCCTTGCCTAGAACCACCGTTCTCCAGTATAATAAGATGAATCGAAACACCTGACCGATAGTACTGGTGTGGGCCCGGAAGCCAGCCTGCAGTGGGGATAAAATGCCCTGCTCCTCTATCCAATCTAGGACCCTATTTAAAACCAACCGACCCATTACCTTTTACAAAGAATCTATTAGGCTGATAGGCCTATAGTTGCCTGGATGAGATTTGTCCCCTTTTTTAAAAACGGGGATGATCTCGGCTCCTTTCCAGGAGTCGATGACTGGTGCACCGTGGGCGATTGCGTTGGCCAGCAGAACAATGTACCGGCACCATTTAGGCTTGTCATCCCGGGCTATCCATATATGAAGCACATATCGGCCGGGATACCATCTAGGCCCGGTGCTCTTCCACCCGTTACTGCTCCTAGGGCGGCATTAACATCTGCCACAACAAAAGCCGTATCTGGATAGAATGAATATGAAGGCTCAAACCAAATCTCCCTCAGCAATGCTACGGGCATATTGGGGTTTAAAGTGGTTAACCCATTGGTCCTGGGCTACATGATTTTGTGGCGGTAGTGACTGGCCTCCCCTATCCCATTTTACTATGTTCCAAAACTGTTTGGAACTATTACTGGCGCATGCCAGTCTGAGGTCCTGCCATCTGCTTTCATACCATAGTTTCTTAGCCTTTTCCTGGGTCCTCCTATATTTTTGCCTGGATGACCGTACTTTGCCTGGGCCCCTGCTTTAATTGCATCCCCCAGAAATCTATGCGCCGTTCTGCATTCCTCATTAAACCACTGACATGCTTTCTTTTGTTGAATTCTCTTAGCCTCACAATGCCTAAAGAAGTAGGAGCGTAGATGGGCGAAAAATGTATTATGAGTAGCAATTATAAGCTCAGGAAACACGGAGTTGGCAGAGCAGGCCTCTAACTCAGCTATGGTGCAATCAATGTCCTTAGTAATGGTAGCTAGGAGTTCAGGCTTCTCTAGTATCTTCACCCATTTTAAACGTCTTATATTGTTTGTGGGGACCACGTCAAGAGTGAACAACTCACTTCCTGGCTGTGTAAATGCCCTCTGTGGTAATAAATCTAGGGTCGCACATAAAGGGTTATGATCGCTCTCTAACCGGTCCCTCACGATCATGTCCCCTAGAGCGTGCCATAGCTGCAGGTTAATTAATAGATAGTCTATGCGGCTAGCGCTATGGCTGTTATTAAATGTATTTGCCCCATGTCTGTCTGATGGAGTTCTTCCATTTGCCGCCCGTAGACCTTTCTCCAGACAAATGGAATTAATTTGGATTGCCACATCCGTCCATTTTTTTATGGGTGCTAATTCCAATTTTGGGATGCCCCACTGGGCGTCTTCCTCTCCTGTGAGATCATTCTCCTCATTGGCGAGGGGCTCAAAGGACGAGTTAAAATCTCCCGCAATTAAGACTTGGGAATCCCAGGAATGCAGGTCTAGAAGATCGTCGAGAGCCGCTAGAACTTCCGACTTCTTCCCCCCACTTAATCCTCTCGTATAGACATTATAAATGTCAATATTACCTTGCGGACCCATCTTCAGCCTAATTGCAAGGATGTCCTTGCTCTGAGTCGGGAGTACCTGGATATTTATAACCAATGGCTTGGCGAACCCAGATTGTCAATCCCTCCTGTTGGTCGACCTTTTCGAATGTGATAGTTTAAATAGCCTATACAATAGAGGGGGTCCACCAGCCAGGATTCCTGGAAGAGACAGATGTCATAATCCTCGATGAAGGTATGTCAATCAGGAGATGTGACCTTTGACCTCAGCCCTGCGATGTTCCAAGATGTCACAGCTAGTCTAGATGAAGTAAGGCAAGATAACGATTGCCCATTAGACATATTGGGTAATTTACCTCTAGTGTCCCGTTTTCCTTCAAGCGAGGGAGGTGTTGTAGTTATGTTTCTGGACGCGATAGAAGGAGAATTTGGTCTTGCTGCATCCTCACTCTTACTGGCATAAATGTACATTCTAGCTCCCTCTGAGCGCCAGCGAGTGAGGATGACCTTCAATCAACCTCCCTTAGTGGCGACAGATTAACATGTGAGCCCAACTCAGGGGGATTATATTTGACTCTAATGTTGGAACGAGTAAGATGTTGGGTGCGAATGTCAAAATTTACGAGATTTTCCACTAAATGGTGGTGAGAAAGGGTTAGGGCAATGTAATCCAAAGGGGCATTGGGGCGAGAATGTCTCTTAGCTGTAATAATATCGTCCCTTATTAAGGACCGACAGCCCCTTCCGTGGCGAATCCACTGGGTGCACTTATTCAAGAGGGAACCCTCATCTTCTCTAAACGAATCGCCAGAATTCTTGGGGACGTTAATCATGTACACAATATTTCTTGTCCCTGGGATGCTACCCGCTTTACCTGCTACTCTCTGTCCGCCACTTCTATTGGGATGGGGAATTGTGGATGGAGCAAAAGTCATGACAGGAGACAATGGGAGCCTTGGGATAGATGTAGGATTACATTCCTTGACAGATTGCGGTTGGCTCCTACTGGTGCTATTCATTAATGGTGCCTTGCATGGTCCATTAGCCCTTGAGCTTTGTAATGCCTGTGCTTTGCTATGTTGCATTTGGCAGTTATTAACACCTGTATCCTGCTAAGCAAGTCGGCTATGATTGGGATATGATTTCAATGAAGATTTGACCAACTCCACGGCTGAATGCACCTTGCTTAGGGAGTCGCTAATGTTACCAACAGACGCTTTAAGAACTCGAATTTCCTTCATTAAGGCATATAGCTGACTAGACACTGATCTTTGGAAGGAGTCATCTGTGGGTCTACTAAGTTGCACGGCACTAGCATCAGTACTACTCTTGCTTAATACGCCAGCTTCATCTTGGCCCCTACTATTGCTGTGTAAACTACTCTCTGTACTTTCTGAGCCCTGTTTTGTGCCTGGGACCTGGTGTTAGGGGGAATTTCTGGTGGATCTAATTGGTCTGAGAGGGTAGAAAATCTATTGCTACAGGGAAAGATGGCCAGGGCTTCTCGGGAGTCTGTTTGGGACTGGAGAAGCCCCTCAGCTGCTTCACTTGCCTCTTGTTCACTCTGCGGACCAGGGGGAGAGATCCTACTAGCTGGTTTTTTAAACATATCTGGTATGCGCCCTTTACAAGGTTTGCTACTCGGGGCCTGGTGTGTACTAACCCTAGGTGTCGTGTCGGGGAGTGGTGAAGCCAATAGGCCCTTGCATTCAGATAATAGGATATCTATCCTGTCAATGACACCACCCTCCGAGTCATTGATAGGGCCTGTGCCTTTCCTTTTGCCCTTCTTCACCTTCTTTTTTTGGCCATCACCCATTCTTCCTTCACAGGATTTCCTTTTACCCATTTTACCCCTACAAATGGCAGATTACAATAGTACACGTACCACACCTACTGATGGCTTGGAGAAGCAGTTATCATAGCAAACAATAAACAATGTCCTTTAGCTTTTTACCTGCAATAACTGTCCCCTGAATGAAAAAAAACTGATTTTACACAAAATAGAAACTGACATAAAATCACCTGGGATAAGGTCCAAAGGACCAAATGTTCATGTGTTAGAGGGATTGCCCAGCCCAGCCTCCTCCGGGCCCTGACGGGCGCAGACGGGCCCACCCTTGGCCCGGGCTTTGCCCGGGCACGCCCGCGCTGCGGGAGCCGCGAAATGCTTTTAAGCGCCTCCGGGCGCGAATGGAACGGCGTCGGCGCCTCCTGGCGCTAGGATTTATGGGGCTTGAAGTCCCCCTTCACGGTAGTGCAGGCTCCGGTGGCTGACTGGTGCTGTGGCGGCGCTTTCCAGATTTTGTGCTTCATATATGGATAGCCCGGCTCCTCTGGAGCACCTTTGGGCCCCATGGGCGTGAGAATGGCTTCTACAGGACCCACACTGGTGGTTTCGTCCTTGGCACCAGTCGGGCCCCATGGATCCCTTGCTGGATCTGGAGCAGAGCCGTCGGCAAGACCGAGATCTTCCTCGATGCCCGCTCCGGTCCCGGCACCACCGCCGACCCGTCATTATTCCCGACTCTGACTATGACCAGGTCCATGCTTCCCAGAGCGGAACCAGTGCCTTATTTACTTGATAGGCCTGTTGAGGGGGACAAATGGGAGGGGTCTATAGACCCTTATGGTTTAGTAGTTCCCTGAAGAACAGGAACAAGCCAACTGGTATGAGGAACTGGCAGAGGCCATTGGGTTGGACACGTCACCTGACACTGGCCTAGTCTCTCTTCCTTCCGTGGCTATGGAGAAGGGAGTCTCTTTTGCAATGGTGGTGCATAGGGCAGCTATGGTTTTGGACCTTCAGTTGCACACAGTGGCAGTCAAGATGAATGTCTTGGCAGAGGTGCTTCAGCTGTGAGTCTCCCCTTCTGAACCCGTTCTCCCATTCATTGAAGCTCTTACAGATGTCCTACTTTGGGCATGGTACAAGCCCTGCACAGAGTCTCCTGAGCATAGGACGACTGCCCACCGCCATCGCCCTACCCCTGGGGATCCCAGTTTTCTCACCCAGCACCCCACCCTGGAGAGCTTGGTGGGCCAAGCCTCCATGTCCAGGATTAACCCCGGCACATTCCCTACCACTCCTTCAGATAGGAAATCCAAAAGGCTGGACACCTTTGGCAAAAGAGTGTTCTCTTCTGCCAGCCTAGCACTGCGGTCGGTAAACACTGCATGCTTTTTGGGCCGTTATTCCCATATGATATTGGAATCGGTTGCGCAAGTGCTGCCTATGGTCTCAGAGGAGGCTCGAGCCATACTCACCCAGGCTATTGATGACAGGCGAGATGCAGCAAAGTCCACCATATGGTGTGGCTTAACACAACCGACTCACTGGGCAGAGCAGTTTCCTCGTCAGTGGCCTTGCAGCACCACGCATGACTGAGAACTGCTAGTTTTTCAGGAATGTTCAGTCTTCCCTTATGGACATGTCCTTCTATTGCTCTTGCCTCTTTGGAGAGAGAGAAGGTGGCTTCAGTGCTGGAGCGCTTTAAGGACAGCAGAGCTACGGCCAGGTCCTTGGACTTGTCTACAGCCCCTTGCCAGCTCCAGTCCGCCTTCCGACCCTTTCATGGCCACAGAAGGGGTCTCCAGCCATGCCCTTACCCTCCCAGCCACTATGGCCAACAGGCTTTCCAGCCTTTTTGTGGCCGAGGGTGCAGGTCCCACTGATAACGTAGGACAGGCGGCCAGCGGTCTAGTCAGTCCACCACTCCCCCGGCAGTCAGCTGCCTCAAGCCTCTTTAATTAGCCCTTCAACCATCATGGGCATCCAGTGGGAGTCAGGATAGGCCATCGCCTGCCCCACTTGCAGTCAGAGACACCAAACTGCTGGTTTCTCCAGATCGTCCAAAAGGGCTACTCCCTCCCCTTTGTGACTACCCCACTACCCATGCCACCCACATACGATCCATTACAAAATAATGGGGCAACCCAAAAAGATTAAGGATATTGGTTCAATGCAGTACAGACAACAAAATGGTCCTAATGAAGATGCTAAAAACACACAGAGAGTATAGTATCTCGATCCTACAAAGTGATCAATTTAACAAACAATGGGTGAAGGGGGTTAATTTGGGAAGGAGAGCGAATATGAGAAAATACAAGGGAGGCAAAATGTATGCAAAACAATTCAGATTGTTTTCGAGATCAGTAACATATACACAGTTTCTGATACAATGGTTGCTCCATTATGTGCAAAGAAGGTGCTCAAAGAAGTGCTCGTGTACAAGTGATGGAAGATAAAGAAAATTCAAAACAGTGAGAAATTAGAGTTAAATCAGCAGTCCTCGCAGGCAACTGCAGAAAGCCTGTCTGAAGTCATGTCAAATGGCTAAATTCATATCCATAGTATAGAGGTGGGAGCTTGAATCAGTACACTTCCTCTTTGCGAATATTAGGTTCAGTCCAGGCTGGAAAAGGAGGTTGTTGACGTTTTGACCCAATTAAAGGGACTAATTAAAACATTAAATACAGGTCTTCATCAGGACAGAAAAGGAGAAGGTTGGGGTAACCTGGAGTTGTGCACTGTCCGAACAAACCACGGATAAGTAACTTGTATGGGCAGCAAAGGTTCACAGGCTCTTCGTCTGTAGGGAATAATCCTGTAAACTCTGGATGCACAGTCAATGAGCATGCTGGAATACAGCAGCAAGATAAGATTTCAATCAAGGTCAGAGCGAGAATGCAGAATAGATCTGTAAATTTCAGGGTGAGAGAGCCCTTTCTGTATGAATCAGCGCATTGTCTCTTTTGTGATACAAAGTATCACGGTCTTCCTCTCAGACCATCTCTCCTTGTTCCGTCAAGAAGTGCAGGCTCTCTTGGCCAAGGGAGCCATAGAGAGGGTGTCTGCATCAACAGTAGGTCGTGGTTGTTATTTCTGCTACTTTTTGGCGACAAAGTAGGTCAGAAGACTTCATCCTATCCTAGATTGTTGCCTCCTCAACCTCTTCTTGAGGAAAGAAAAATTCAAAATGCTCACGTTCACCCAAGTCTTGTCTGCTTTCAACCCGGAAGACTGGATGGTTGCTTCGGACTTGCAGGACACATATTTCGGCATCCCCGTCCTGCCCAGAGTTCTCAAGATTAGGAACGACCAGCCCCAAGTCATTCATGTGGCTCCAGATTGAGCACGGAGAAGTATGGTATCCCGAGCTCTTGAGCAATACCATTGGTCCTCCAGTCAGGCTGCCTCTTCGAGAGGATCTCCTGTCACAGCAACAGGGAAGGGTTCTGCACCCAAACCTGATCACTCTCTGCCTTCATGCATGGAGATTGAGCAGCGACAGTTGACAGCTTTTGACCTTCCTCCCGAAGTCTGTAATGTTATTCTGGCAGCCAGACATCCCTCCACCAAGTCGGTATACGCCTATTTGTGTTGTGGTGTGCTTCCCACAACATTGACCCCCTTTCTGCATCCCTATCTCAAGTTCTATTGTTTGCATTATCCTTGGCCCAGCAGGAGTCTGCTCTGGGCACAGTTAAGGGTTATCTGTCTGCCATCTCTGCATTTTTGTAGTTGCCTTACCAACCCTCTCTCTTTAAGTCACCCATAGTGGCTAGGTTCCTTAAAGGCCTGCAACCCATGTTCCCACCCTACGCCCTTCATAATGCCTCAGTGGGACCTCACTTTTTTCATGTGTACACCATTCAAGCCTCTCCACAGTTGCCCTCTTAGGCTCATGACTTTAAAAACAGCCTTCTTAGTGGCCATAACATTGGTCAGGAGAGTCAGCGAATTACAGGCACTCTCGGGCACCCTCCCTACATCACTTTCTATCCGGACAAGCTGGTTCTCCGGACACATGCCTACTTCTTTCTGAAGGTTGTGACTCCATTCCATATAGGCCAGAACACCACCTTGCCTACTTTCTTTCATCCACCTCATCCCTCCACAGAGGAAGAGAGATTCCGTCGCCTAGATCTAAAAAGAGCGTTTGCGTTCTACCTTGGCCCTCAAGAAAATTCCTGGTGGATGATCAACTCTTTGTGGGCTACGTGGGAGCAAAAAAAGGGAAGGCAGTACAGAAGAGAAACATCTTGTGATGGATTGTCCTGTGCATTAAGATCTTCTATGTATTGGCCAAGAAGCAGCCCCCGAGGGCTTAGGGGCTCACTCTACCAGAGCAAAGGCTGCGATTACTGCATTAGCTCGCTGCATCCACGTGTTGGACATCTGCCAGACAGCAGCATTGTCCTCACTGCACACGTTTACCAAGCACTACTGCCTCGACAGTCAAGTCCGTCGTCACAGGCACTTCCCCCATTCGGTCCTGCAGGATTTTCTAATCCAATTGGTTTTGCAGTCCCACCTCTGGGGAGGTATTGCTTGGGTATCTAGTCTAAAGTAAGGAATCTGTGGCTAGAAGTCTCTATCAGATTAACAATTTACTTACACTCTGTAACGCCTTATCTAGTAGAGACTCTGTCTAGCCCCTGATTCCTTACAGACCCTCCAATCCTCCTGCTCTGCAAAACGTATTACGTGTAGGGAACAACCTTTCAAGAGCCTTGGTTTGTCAC
The DNA here is from genome assembly GCA_963921515.1 of Calotriton arnoldi. NCBI lineage: Eukaryota > Metazoa > Chordata > Amphibia > Caudata > Salamandridae > Calotriton > Calotriton arnoldi. The sequence goes on from CAWUFW010008767.1 coordinate 682,363, forward strand.
ACCAATGGTCAGTGCTTATCGTGGCTCCGCACTCCTGACGTGGAAAGTTACGAAAATAACAGACGTCAGCGTCCCGAGGTGGGACCTATATAGGTACTGCGCTAGTCACTTCTGGTGTGGGTGACGCCAACGACGCCATGTGGAGTCAAACGACGCCACCTACTAGCATGTAGGGGTACTGCTCGAAAATTTACCAAATCCAGTCTGACGCCTGGGTATAATTCTAAGGTAAGGAATCTGCGGCTGGATAGATAAGGGAGAGGATGTGGCCTAACGGCTACAGTGGTCGACCTCGGAGCTGGGGAACCGGGTTCGAGTCTCGGCAGAAACGCTCAAAATCTTGTGATTCTGGGCAAATCACTTAATCTCCCCCTGCCTAACAAAAATGAATGTGTCCGTCTGTAACAGAACTGGTGCTCATGTAAAGTGCTCTGATACCTTCGGGTCTAGTTTGTGCTATATAAACCCCCCCCCCCAAAAAATAGAGTCTACCTGATAAGGCGTTACTTAAGTAACTTGTTCTTCACGCCTTCTGCAAACGTGCACAGGAGTAAGCAAAGAAGGAACCTTGAAGCACTCTCAAACAATGCCATGGCAGAGGGTCAAAGTATTGGTAGAGAAGGCTCTGGTCAAAGCAGTGGCAAGCAGGAAAGAGAAGAAGCAGCAAGTGAAAGGACTAGTCTCCTTCAGAGTCATCATGGTATGGGACAGAGGGTGTCATAGAAACGGCCCGAGCATCTGTAATACTCCAGCTGGTATTTCCAGCATGTTGTCCGGAATGTGGGAGAATAACAGGTATTCACCTCCTGAGATTATTGGTGCTTTTGTGCTAATTGATTTTAGCATCCCCTACATTTGGAATGGCAGGATGCTGCTGCATCAGTCCGTAGAGATGTCATTCCTATAAAAGGTGGGTTCCAGGTTGTAGGAAGTTGGCTCTTTATATAGTGTACCAAAAAGAGGTATACTGTGCAAACACTCCAGGTATTCCCTTGCAAAGGGGACAGGGGCTTGTTCTAGCAATCCCAAGGTGCTCTTCCGGGGGTAGTGTGGTCGAGCAGCCTTAGGCTTATCAGAGAGGAGTGTTAGGCATCTGCAATACACACACACACAGTCAAATGATGCACACAACTCAATAAGCAGAGCCATACCAATTTATAAAAATTATTCTTATCTTTATATAACTTTTGGCAGCAAGATCATCAAAATCAGGTAAGTACATTTCGAGTTATGAATTTTTACAGGCTTGAAAAATCAACACTTAGTGCAATTTCTGAAGCGGTAATGTTATCCTATGGAGGAAAAACATACACTGCATACAGGTACTTCACAGCGACTTACGGAAACAGTCTCCTGGACTTAAGGTAAGTATGGAGCAAGGTCCAAGGCAGCACCAACAGGTCACTTCGGGCGGCACTGGGGCGGCCGGGTGCAGAGGTGCTTTTCAGCGTCGGGTGCCCATTGTTATCCTAAGGGGGAAAAACATGTACTCCATTTGGGCACTTCACAGCAACTTGCGGGACCAATCTCCTAGACTTAAGGTGAGTATGGGGCAAGGTCCAAGGCCACACCAACAGGTCACCTCGGGAGGCTCTGGGGCATCTGGGTGCAGAGGTGTCTTACGGCGTTGGGTGCCCAATGTTAGTCAAAGCAGATCGGTCCAGTCGGAAAGAGGCTGCAGGTTTGGACTGGGAAACCAGTCAGGCTGAGCCAACAGTGGGGCACCGTTTCTCCAATTCCACTTGGGCCAGGTGCAGAGAGGTCTTGAAGTATTGGGTTTTTCACAACCAAGTCACTTGTGGTCAGGGAGAGCTGCACAAAGAGGCTGCTGGTGGCGTCAATGAGTCCCCCCCTGGCAAACCCAAGGTGGGTTTCTTCTCTGGGGGCTTGGGGGACCGCGCTTCAACTATGGCTTGGAGCGACAGGTGCAATGGTGCTGGCAGGTGTCGGGTTTACGCGGTCCAAAGCCCTCACAGTTCTTTCTTTGGGACCTGCAGGGTGCAGGGGAACAGCTCCGCTGCTCCACGAGAGTTCCTGAGTCTTGGCAGAAGTGCTGGAAGTCCTCCCAGGCTTTGGAAGCACAGCAGCTTGCAGGGCGAGGTGACTTTGGCACAATTGTCAGGAACAGTGAACAGGCCGGCAGGGTTGGTGCCAAGTCAGTTGCTTCTTCCACAGTTCTTGCTTTTCGCGGCTCTTCAGTCCTTCTTCTTTTAGGTCGGCAGGGTCAGATTTCCTTGTGTCAGGGTCTGCCCTAAATACTAGATTTAAGAGCATTAGGGGAGTGTAGGGAAGTAGCCAATGGGCTACTTACCCCTGGGGTCACAACGCCCCCTATATGACCACTTCCTATGGGAAGTGGACATAACCCTGTCCCAGAGTTCCTAAGTTTGCCATCACAAAGATGGCAGACTTCTGATTTTCGTATTCACTTCAGGTAGCCCAGCTTAGGGGTGGAGCTTGCCTGAAGGGAAATACTCCTCTCTGACTACTAATTTTCCAGCTTGTCCAGGTGCCAAATGGAACCTAGACAGGAGGGGCGGCATCCTCTCCTGTGAGGGAAGTCAAATTTGCATACCAAATGCGGTGAGCTCTTTGAAGCTCCCTGCCTTGGAATGCTAATTTGCGGGTCATCCTGTGGGAGGGGGTGTAAACACCCTCTGCCCGAGTAAGCTTTGTTCCAGACCCCATTAGATCAGAGGGCCTCACCGCTGTGGTTCAGAAACTCATCTGGGGTGGCATGCTTGCTAGGACCAGTCAGTCAGCACCCTAGTAGTTAGTAGGTTTTCAGGGTGCACCTCTAAGGTGGCCTCTGGGTGCATGTATCAATAAATCAATCATTGGAATCAGTGTGGGTTTATTAATACGAGATGTTTGATGCCAAACATCTCTAGTTTTAGTGAAGCCATCATGTAGTTGGAAACTCGTTTTTGACCAGTGTCCAGCACATGTATTTATAAAGGCTTCCCTGGTCACTTGCACTGGCAGTAATTGAACTGGCCAGCTCAGGGGCATATTTGCTTATGCAGATATGTCCACACATGTAATATAATGCATCCTGCCTTTAGGCTGTAAGGCCTGCCGTAGGGGTGACTTACAAATATTACATGAAGTGTTGCGGGACATGGCTCACAAGTGTCGTGTTTTCACTTTTTTAGAGCACCTTGTCACGCAGTCTGCGGTGGGAGTCTGTATGAGTTTGATATGGGTACCTTAGAGTGGCACAAGATATGCTGCAGCACTTAGGAACCATCTTTAGTACCTATGACCTAGGTACCAGAGGTACCACTTACTAGGGACTTTCCAAGGTGCTAAAAGCATGATCACTTGGGGATCAAGTGACTAGTTGTGTTGTTTTGGGGAACGAACACTGGCACTTGGGACCTGGTTAGCAGGAACCCAGTGCATTTCAATCAAAGTTGCATCAAATACCAGGCAAAACGTGGGGGGACTACTGCAACAAAATCCCAGGTTCCTACACAGGCAAAATAAACCTCCCATGCAACAGGCAAAATAAACCTCCCATGCATGTCTCATTTGTAGACCTTCATTGAAGCAAAAATGTACTGAGGCCGTAAAAATGGCTATCTATTTTTTTCTTTCAGACTGGTTTGTAGGGCTCCAGTGTCTATTACAAAGGCCACCATGAGGGATGCAGTGGACACGAGGGTAAATTCCATGCTGTGGAAGCCTTTGCGGGGCTGAATTTAGCAATGGGGCCTTATACTGGTGCAGCATATACTTCACAGTCATTCCTGAACGACTTCAGGCCTTATTTCAGGAAATTGAGGAGGAATCACAGTGATTAGCGCTTTGGAAGGCGTGCAGGGCAGATCATGTTTTTGTTAGACCTTGCCTTCGGCGATGCCCAGACAACAACAGCAGCTAAAGCGTCCTTCAAATGGGCCATATTCATCATAGAAAGGTGTCTTTTCAACTTCTCGAAGACAGCAGTCTCTCATTAAGGGAAGCACAGGCCCAAATCTGCATTATCTTTGCTGCCAGGAAATGCGTGTTGCCCGTTTCTCCAGAAATGTCAGCAGTCATAATTATGCTGTAGATTGCTCTGAATTACTAGGGGAGGTCACCTCAGAACTCTCATTCGAAATGGGTATTGTCATCCTCAGATTGTTAGCCCTGTCTCCAAAACCAGAGGACACTCCTTCCCTTCGTTAATTCTTGCTGGTATCATCATACACAGAAATCTATCATCCCAGTGCCTCAGGAGGAGAGAGGCGAGGGGTGGAGCTCCATCACTTTTCTGGTTCTAAACATCATGGGGAAAAGGAGGTTAGTTCGATTCTCCACCTCTAAAAAAAAATTACAAGTTTTAGTCCAGTCCACCAGTTTCCAGATGCAAGCCTTCCAGAACAGTAATTCACTAGTGTCTTGAGGGGCTAAATATTTCATGCTAGCATAGCTTCCGGAAAAACTTAGTTTGTATTGTAAGAGATGAGCGCTTCATCTTACTCTAAAGGCTGCATCGTGTGTGTTTTTTCGAAGGTTCTGGCACAATGTGTTGCTCTCTTGCACAACTGCGACAGAATCACTTACCCATACCTGGACAATTTCCTCCTTGAGGCTTCATTGCCTAAGAAAGCGGCTGAGCAGGTGGCATTTGTCTTGTAGGTCTTTCTCTGGGGCTATTGTACCACCCTATTCTGAGATTTGAGGTCAAGGATATCGCCTTTCCATACATTTGCTCATTACCGACCGGTTTTTTCCGGTTTTCTCTACTAAGTTACACCTGGAGGGGCTTGTATATGCAACTGTTAATCCAAAAGCATGCACAAATGTACTTCTTATTTTATTTCTTCCAGCAGATGGAGCAATTTGACTCAGAAAGCAGCTTTCAGGGTTGCTTTAGTTCCAAGAGGCTCCAGCAAGGCAATGACCCAGGGTACAAGGCCTATGGTGTGTGAAAACAAACAAAATATGTCTGTATCATGTTCATATACACACACCTATGTAATGCAGTGTTCGTAATTACATATGTAATCATGAATGTAGCAACCATTTAATCAAATATGGATGTTGTGTTATATCAGCTTGAAGTTTTCTGTGACACTGAATATGCTTGCAAACTTTTGTGGCTCTAGTAGTACCTTGCACAGTATAACCCAGTTTTCAAACTTGGCAAGGGAAGCGGGATTTTGGGAGAATAATTAAGCTAGTATGGTGTATATCAGTGGTTCTTAACCTTTTGATGTCTGTGGGCCCCACCTTAATCATTACTGGAGTCCTGGGAACCCCACTGAATCATTATTGGAATCCGGAAACCCCCAGTGAGTCATTATTGAAATCCGGGGAACCCCACTGAATCATTACTGGAATCCTGGGAACCCCACTGAATCATTACTGGAATCCTGGGAACCCCACTGAATCATTACTGGAGTCCTGGGAACCCCACTGAATCATTATTGGAATCCGGAAACCCCCAGTGAGTCATTATTGGAATCCGGGGAACCCCACTGAATCATTATTGGAATCCGGAAACCCCCAGTGAGTCATTATTGGAATCCGGGGAACCCCACTGAATCATTACTGGAATCCTGGGAACCCCACTGAATCATTACTGGAATCCTGGGAACCCCACTGAATCATTACTGGAATCCTGGGAACCCCACTGAATCATTACTGGAATCCGGGGAACCCCACTGAATCATTATTGGAATCCGGAAACCCCCACTGAATCATTACTGGAATCCTGGGAACCCCACTGAATCATTACTGGAATCCTGGGAACCCCACTGAATCATTACTGGAATCCGGGGAACCCCACTGAATCATTACTGGAATCCTGGGAACCCCACTGAATCATTACTGGAATCCTGGGAACCCCACTGAATCATTACTGGAATCCTGGGAACCCCAGTGAGTCATTACTGGAGTCCTGGGAACCCCCAGTGAGTCATTATTGGAATCCGGAAACCCCCAGTGAGTCATTATTGGAATCCGGGGAGTGCAGCCTAAGCAATTTCAATGATTTGAACCACAAAACAATGCACATTGCCAATTAAGAGGATCCTCCGAGAAGCCAACAATGTGCTGCGTGTAGAGCATGATCAGCTTTCGTAGGAGTCTACGTCTAATGCCACCTATCTCACAATACTCCCCCGAGATCTGGGTCAGTTCCAACGAGCCTTTTCGAGAATTAATTGGGAGGGAGGGACTGACATCATGGGAGGTTGCCGGTGTGGGTACCCTATTCCACAATGGCCTACTCACACCCTTTGAGCAGTTACAGGTTGACTGTGAATTACCAGCAGGCTGTTTCTTGGCCCATGGCCAGCTGCTAGCTGAGATGGGCCGACTGTGGCAGATCACCTACACGGAAACGGAATAACACCCACTGGTACATACACTTCATACCATCCACGGGCGCCGACGGCTCATCACGTGGCTCACGCAAGCCCTGGCATATACCTGGCAGGAACCCTTAGTTCCGACCCGCAGGTGCTAGGAAAGAGACATAGGTTGAGAACTGACACAAAAGCAATGGGACCGGATCCTTCTATATCAACGTCCTTCTATATCAGCGTAAACTTTCCCGTAATGCTTAGTTTCAAACGGTTTCATAGACCTGGTGCTACTTATAACCCGTATGTCCATCGCCATGCATTGGAAAGCTAACATGCTACCCGAATTAAAACACTGGTGCGCAGTGACTTAAATGGGCAAAGCCGAATCAGTGGCACTTAGGCAGGAGAAGGCCAGGAGGTTGCGCAGGGTCCCCATAGCAGGAGACTGGGACAATCTGCTACATGAGTTACAAGAGTTCAAAGAGGACCTCCCTGGCTGAGATGGGATAGGCCCGATTATTGACTGACACCATGATCCGTTGACCTGCCGATTCCCCCTACTCCCCTATCCTTGCACTTGAGATGCTGTGGGGTAATGTTTGTTAATATGCATATAACATTGTCTCTATATACAGAAGTGAGGACACATGAAGAGGGGCCACTTGAGGGGGTAACAATAGTATTGCTGTTGTATCCTTTTATTTGGGAACACAACTGTGATGACCAAAAGTTACTCATGTTTACTTGTTTATACTTTGGACCAATTACTTCTATTAGATCAGATGTACTGCAATACATATACAGTGCCCAGGATGGGATTACCAAATGTGAATATGTAACACAGATCCGAATGGTTATCATTGGTCTATGTGATGCTAAAATGAAACTCAATAAAATTGGCTAAAAAAAGATGAGATATTTAATTTATTTCATAAACTAATATTAAAAAATCAAAATTTTAATGGGACTGTTGGAGCAATTCTAAATTCAATCGAGGCCACCCACCGTCCATACTATATTTTGTTTAATGCACTTGCGCTGCTCGCATGAATCAATTTGAGGATACTAATTTCATGTTTTAGACTCCAATTTCAAATTCCTTCACATTTACCAAGCATTTTTACATTTTCAGTTTTACATTTTGCTTCTCTATTTATACGTAATTGATCTTTTAATAGTATTTAATTTTCTAAGAGGTCGAGGACCCCCTGAGTAGGCTTTGCGGACCCCTCTGGGGTCTCCGAAACACGGGTTTAGAAACCACTGGTGTATATGAATGATCTCTCCTCAAGCCCGTTTTGCGCTTCTTTGAGGGGGAAGATCCACTCACATTTACATTTGATTTTTTGTCTCTGAGAGTAACAAGTTTCTGTCAAATGATTATTCTTCACTGATGTGGATTAAGAGGAAACTGGTGTTTTTTTTTGTTTTTTGGCTCCAACTGGCCATTTTATGTCGAGAGCCCTGGTCAGTTGAAATGATATGTCCTGCTTGCTATTTTACATTTTTTTTCCCAGAGTTTTATATAGCGCAAACTTGACCCAAAGGTATCGGGTATCAGAACGCTTTACATGAGCACCAGTTGCGTTACACAAGGACACATTCATCACATTAAAAGCTAGTTGGACTTTAGGTGTCCCGGCGTGTTGTGTTTTATTTTTAATAGGTGACAGTGTTTTTTATACAATAGGCTTGTGCGTATTTGTGATCATTATTAGCTGATTGATCTGTATGCACATTAGTAGGAAAGCTCCCATGCCTTCGAGTCATTCAGCAAGTATTGTAGTAGGCCAAGACATTTTTCCAAAGGTGGATTATTTCAGAAATTGTCGAGTAGAGTAGCACTGAAGTTTCCAATCATGATGATCATCTCAACAGATACCAGTGGTATTGTTTACTTGCCATCATTGGGATACAATGAGCTGCAGCAGAATGGAAAGACTACAACTGGAAAGAATTGATTGAAGCCTTTAACCCCCTAAGGACGCCATTTGGTACTTCATCATCCTATGTTCGCTTGGCCAAACAGCTCATGAAGACAGATCTTGGTCATGACTATAAGCACTTTTGCGTTTGGGGTTATTCCAGCGGTTTGGAAGAGAATTCATTAAATTGTTTCAGTGGAATAAAAATAAACTGGTTTTGCTAAAACATTGGCCATTTGTGCGAGTTCTTGCTGTATTCATACTGAGCTAAAGCCTGGTTCTGTTATGCCGTATGGACAGGGACAAGGAAGATGACAGTGGGCAAACCGTGCTATTTCCACCATCATCCCTCCTCTGGCTTTTCTCTATCTCATTATTTCATCGATGCCCTTTTTATAGTATTTAAAAAAGTATATTTCAGAGTATATCAGCTGCACATCGGTAGTAGCATTTATGTAAAAGGCTTATTCTCTGCAGAGATTTTAGTTTTCTAGCCAGATTATTGTTTAAAAAAAATAATACATAGACATAGGGGCTTTTGGTCAATGGGCTCCATCTATTCATCTGTTAAAAATTCTCATTCACATTTTGCTTCCACCCTCCACAGCATGAGGCAATGGTCAGCCCACCTCTCCCGTTGACGCTTCACTTTGAGTGACTGCCCGAAGCCTACGCAGATTGTTCACATCCGCATAAAAATAGCATTTGCTGTTCAGTGACAAAGATGGTACAAAGTATGCTTTTTTTATTTTATTTATTTTGTAATATTAACTTTAAAAAGACTGCTATTTATTTTGCCTGTACTTCTGGAGCTCAGTTAGGTGTTGATTTATTTTCCATCTTTTTGAAAGTTGCTATTATAAAGTACTTAAGTGACATTGTAGCTGTCTGCCACTTGAGGGCTTGGCTAAGTGGGGTTTATTTTCTCCTCCTTCACAGCTAATAATAATAACATGCACAGCACAACAGCAAGGCTTGTTATTCTAAAAAACATCATTGAGAAAATGGAGTCATCAGTGAATGTTTTTTATTTTCTTCACATGTTCTAAATGTTACATTTTTTTATTGTAAGCATACGGCACCCAGGTTTAGATATTTTCTTTTGTTTCTTATCGGTGTTGTGCGTGCTTGCAATAATTAAATAAAAAGAACCATTGCACCCCATTGCCAAGGCTGTTCTAACTTAACTTACACTCTGGTGCTTGCAGTCCTGTACATTTAAACAGAGAAACAAAAATAGAAGTACCAAAACGCAAAGGAAAAAACAACAACTGACTGAATGGATTACTCATGCTCGGCAAGAAACCATCATTTGTTTCGATTCTATGCCAAACATTGAATTATACCCGAAGGTATGCAGTGTATGAAATAAATATATATGAGACTCGAGTACACCGACGCCTTGGCGTTATTCAGAAATGGGAGGAATGTTGGCACGAAACCAAAATTAGAATTGAAAAATGCCTATTCCTGGAAAGGAAGCAAGAGTACCACGGTGTAACTAGCTTTAGTGCGAGTGTGTCAGCGCGTTCTGTACCATATCCTTTCTTCTTACGACTCTGCCAGCCCCTTAGGGCGTCTCCAGCTCAGTGAAGTGGCATGTAGTGCTTTACAAAACACTCTAAACAGGGCCATTATTATATCACTTAAAAACAGATCTGCTAACAGCTTAAATCAAAGTTAGAATTAGGCGAAAGACCACTCTGTCCATATCCTCGTTACTCTCTCCTTGGAGTCTGTGGTCTTCATTTGAAACCTACCTGTAAATGTGGTGGTAAAGGTGTGTGACAATGATGTAATCCCAAAAGCAATTTACACTGTATAAAAGTGTTAAGTAGTAAGGGAGCACTGTCACTGCTGGTATATTCTACATCTTCAGAAGTGACTTTACTATTCTACTTTAAGTGCATACAAATATTGTCATAGCATGACTTCTCACAGGATGACTGCCAGTGTTGTGGCGAAAATAAGAACGTGATGGCATTTATAAAGCGCAAATCTAACTGCAGAACAAGAAAGCACTGAACAGGAGCCATGAGCTCTGGCATACGATTCATGATAGTTTACAGTGAGGCAGGCTGTTCGGGAAAGGTTAGTTCCTGTGGTAATGTTCTTTGCAAAAGTGTGTCTTCAATTCCTTTCTAAATTGGAGGAAGGTAAGAGCAGTGCTGGTAGATACTTTTAGCTGCAGATTCCTCACCTTTAGAATAATCCCCAGGCATCAGACTGAATCTGGGAGCTTTTTGCAGCAATAATCCTGCATGCCAGTAGGTGGCACTATGCAGCTCTGCGTTGACTTCGTCTGTACTGGAAGTGATGGAGCAGAGCTAATATTGGTGCCACCTGTGTGCGCTGATGTCAGTTCCTTTCTTTCCACTCCTTCAGAGGCGATTTGTAGCAACTTTAAATACCTCAATGCGATGATCTCAACTGCCTGCAAAGAAGTACCTTGGCTACCTCCTTTCATTATTATTGAAACTATATCTTCCAGCTCCACTTTGAGGTCACTTTTTCATTTCCCCTTGCTGCTACTGTATGATGTATGGAGGTGCTCCACTTCACCTGCTGGCTCCTGTGTGCTACCTTAGCCTCCATGGTTGTACTAGCCAGGGCATGATCTGCTTTGTGGGAAATGTCTATTGTGCCCCATTGGAAGGATCCCTTGCTAATCTGCCTGCCTTCAGACTCATATGTTCTGCTACTGGGTCAAGCTTTTCCCACTTGGCGTAAACAGCACAACATCAGTAACTGTATCTTATAGATACTTCTAGCTGCAGATTTCTTACCTTAGAATATTCCCCAGGTGTCAGACTGGATCCAAACATTTTTGAGCAGTACCCCTGCATGCTGGTAGGGGGCGTCATTTGGCTCTGCTATGGTAGCGTCCGCCTTTGATGTGACAATCGTGTTGCCTATATAGGTGCCAACCCAGTGTTCTAACATCAGTTCTTTTCTTTCCGTGCCCCAGTCACTTTTTGACTGAGTTTTTTCAATGTTTTGTCAAAGCAATGTTTGTGATTAGGGATAGCCCCAAATAAACCACAGGAAGATGTCTATGGCATACCCATACTTGGTTTGTTTGTTGCGTTTGAAGTGTGACCACAACGTCAAGGCCTGCAAATACTGCCATGGCATGTATCCCAAGGCGCTAAGGGAACGTTGCCTGAAGCACCTTGTCGCCTGATGTCAGACGACCCCACAAATCTCTTGATCCCGGTCATGCAGAAGGTCCTAGGACTGCTCGCAGAGTCACCCCCTACACTCATCGCAGTCAAAATCATCAGGTTTTTCCTACAAGCACAAGAAGTTGAAGCATTCTTCGGCTTCTATGCGTCTGTCCAGGTCATCGGACTCGACACAGGAACAACGACACCGTTCGAGGCCTCGCTCCTCCACAGAGCCTGTGCCTGCTTCACGCCTCCCAGAGTCGGAGCGACCCCTGCCCAACTCAAGGAATTCTATAAGGTCAGGCATCTCATATTTGGGCGGTCCAACTACTCTGGAGCATCTTCGGGTTCCACAGGTTCAGCAGGGGACCCCTACTGGACTCCCGTCGGCGGATATGCCCTTGGCGCCAGTCAGTCCCCATGGATCCGGAGCAACTCCACCTGCGAGACCACAACCTTCCTCAAGCCCGCTCCAGTGGCATCATTCCCTGCGCCGCTGAGGCCACATCGTCATTCCCAAATCCGATACGGAGACAGATCAACGTCACCCGACATCAACTCCGGTGCCGGCCAGTATCATGCCTTCCAAGTCGGAGTCAGTGCCTTTTAATTTTGATAGGTTTGGAGAAGGAGACAAATTTGTTCTATTACTTACTAGATGAACAATTGGTATGAGGAACTTTTGGAAGCCAGTGGGTTAGACACCTCACGAACACTGACTTAGTCTCTCCTCCTACCGTGGCTACGGAAGAAGGTGCCTCTTTTGTAATGGTGATGCGCAGGGCAGCTGACATCCTGGACCTTCAACTGCCCTCTGTGGCAGTCAAAACAAACATCTTGATGGAGTTGCTTCAGCCGAGATTTATACCTTCTGAACATCTACTCCCATTTAATGAAACCTTAACCGACGTCCTGCTTGGGGCCTGTTCCAAGCCCTGCACAGGGGCTCCCATGCACAGGACAGTTGCCCACCGCCATATCCTTTTTCCTGGAAACTCCAGTTTCCTCACCCAGCACCCCACCCCGGAGAGCTTGGTGGTCCAAGCCTCAACCTCCAGGATCAACCCCGGTGTGTTCCCTACCAGTCCACCGGATAGGGAATGCAAAAGGCTGGATACCTTTGGCAAGAAGATATTTTCTTCCACCAGGCTAGCACTGCGGTGGATAAACGCTGTGCACCTTTTGGGCTGATATACCCACACTGTGTGGGACTCAGTTGCGCAAGGCTCCTCATAGTCTCGGAGGAGGGCCGAGCCATGCTTACCCAAGCCATATCAGATGGGCGAGATGCAGCGAAGTTCCCCATCAGATGACAGACTCACTGGGCAGATTGCATCGTCGGTTGCTTTTCTATGCCACGGCTGGTTCTGAACCACTGGCATTTAGGAGATGTCCAATCTTTCCTCATGGACATGCCCCTTGATGGATCTTACCTTTATATCGAAAAGGCAGACTCAATGCTGGAGCGTTCTCTAAAGACAGCAGAACTACGGCCAGCTCTTTGGACCTCTCCATGGCCTACCTTTTGCCCCTTCCATGGTGATGGTAGGGGCTACGAAACACGTCCTTTCCCGTTCAGCCACCAAGGCCAACAGGCTTCCCAGCCTTTTCGTGCCATGGGCGCCGTTCCTGCAAACCAAGTGGGAACATCAGCCAGAGGTCGGGCCAGTCCACCACTCCCCTGGAAGCCCCAGCCTCCTAGCTCGGGTGCTCAGTGGGGGGCAGGATCTGCCATCACATGCTCCACTGTCAGTCCAGAACATCAGATAATTGGGTTTTACACATCGTCCAGAGGAGCTACTCTATCGCCTTCCTGGAAATCCCCCCACCCAGGACACCCACTTACAACCAGCTGACGGAGGATCATCCTGCTTTACTCCACCAGGAAGTATTGGCCCTTTTGGCCAAAGGGGCCATTAAGAGGGTGCCGGCATCAGAGGTAGGTCGTGGTTGTTATTCCAGCTTCCTTCTGGTGCTTAAAAAGGACAAAAGCCTCTGTCATTATCTTCCTGAGAAAGAGAAATTCAAGATGCTCACTTTAACTCAGGTTTCTTCTGCCCTGGATCCTGGAGACTGGATGGTAATGTTGGCCTTGCAGGACGCATACTTCCACATCCCGTCCTGTCTGCCCACAGACGTTACCTGCGGTTCATAGTGGGCCAAGAGCACTTTCAGTTCACTGTGCTCCCCTTTGGTCTTACTAGCTCCCCTCAGGTGTTCACCAAGGTGATGGTGTTGGTTACAGCGCATCTGCAGAGATCAGGGGTTCCAGTCTTCCCCTACCTCGACAATTGGCTGTTGAAGGTCGGCTTGCCCCAGGCAGCTGTCTCCCACCTCCAGACTGAGGCGAACCTCCTGCACTCGCTGGAGTTCACTACAAACATGCCAAAGTCACACCTGACTCACTGTGAGATGCTTCCTTCATTGGAACTGTTCTGGACACAATGTAGTTCAAACCTATTCTCCTGAAAAGCGAGTCCAGGATATTCGGGCTATGATTCCAATGTTTCAACCTCTATTCTTTATTTTGGTGAGACAGTCTCTGAGGCTGTTGGACCTCATGGCCTTCTGCATCCTGCTAGTGACACATGCCCGTTTGGCATATGCAGGCTCTGCAGTGGGACCTGAAGTTCCAGTGGGCACAGCATCAGGGGAATCTCTCCGACCTGGATCTCGAAGGGAACTGCAAAAAACCTGCAGTGGTGACTGACGAACCAAGATAGGGTCGGCGGCAGACATCTCTCCCTTTCCCAACCAGAGCTTACCGTAGTGACAGATGTGTCACTTCTGGTTTGGACGGCCATCTGGGAAAGGCAGAGATCTGAGGACTCTCATGTCTGGCAGAGTCTGGGCTCCACATCAAGTTGTCGGAGCTTTGGACGATCCAGTTGGCATTGAAAGCATTTCTTCCCTCCATCAGGGGAAAGCTGGTTCAGGTGTTCACAGACAACACCAACGCCATATGGTACTGCAACAAACAGGGCAGGGTGGGGTTGTGGACCGTTGCCAACAGGTCCTGCGCATCTGGACATGGCTGGAACATCAGGGCATTTCCCTGGTGGTTCAAAACCTGACGGGCTTTCTGAATGCCAGAGCGGGCAAACTCAGCCATCGATGTCTAGCAGATCACGAATGGCGTATCCACACGGGCAGTTGTGTCTCTTTCAAGACCCTGGAGAATGGATGGTAGCATTGGACTTGCAGTATGCATATTTCCACATTCCCGTCTGCCCCCCCACAGGCGTTACTGTGGTTCACAGCAGGCCAAGAGCACTTTCCGTTCACCGTGCTCCCTTTTGGCCTTATCAACGCACCTCGGGTGTTCACCAAGGTGCTGGCGGTGGTTGCAGCACACCTGCGGGGAGGCTGGGACTCCCAGTCTTCCCCCACCTCGACAATTGGCTGTTGAAGGTGGGCTTGCCACAGACAGTTGTCTCCCACCTCCAGACTACGGCAGACCTCCTGAGTTAGCTGGGGTTTACTATCAACATGCTGAAGTCACACCTGAATCCCTCTCAGATGCTCCCTTTTATCGGAGCTGTTCTGGACCTGGTGCAATTTTGTGCCTATTCTTCCGAACGGAGAGTCCAGGATATTCAGGCTATGATACCGATGTTTCAGTCTCTATCCTGGATTTCGGTGAGACTGACTCTGAGGCTGTTAAGCCTCACTGCCTGTTGGCATATGTGGGCTCTGCAGTGGGACTTGTATTTACTGTGGATGTATGGGAGGCTGGCTCAGTATATAGTGTCCACTTATGGTGAGGCACTGTGCTCTGAGTCCAGCCAACCCTTAGTGATAGTGTTTAGGTCCCTGAAAACCTGAGCTCTCAAGGGGTAGCTGTGGAGAGCAGCTATGGCTTATTCAGGAGGGGTGTAAGGCAAGTGCATTCACCACTATAGTCAGTCAGTAAGCTTTTCACACAAGAAAGAACCACACCAGGCGAGTATAAAAGTACTTTGTATTTATTAGTACACACTAGACACTAACTTGGTATATCTCCTAACCTGAGATATCAACTACACACAAAAAATACTTCAGAAATAGGTAAGTAGCATAGATAAACACATAGGACCTGCGAGGGGGGCCGAACCATATATTAAAATAGTGGAATGTGAGGTGAGTACCAAAACAGGACTAGAACCCAAGGATGGAGGACCCCAGGGGAAACACGGAACCACCCAAGGTGAGTAGCCAGTTACAGTTCTAGGCCTCTTCCCAAAGAACCCCGAAGGAACCACTTGAATCAAGGAAGTTTGGAGAGCCACCCTACCCGTGGATACCCCAGGAACTAGGATACCTACACTAGGAAGCACAGTGCATAGGGGTGAAGTGGAGTCGGAAACGCCCGTAGACGCCAATGGAGCTTCATGGAAGATCAGCAGCTACAGCATCTCGTGGACCAGGCCGGTGGAACTAGGATGTGGAATCCAGACTAGAAGAACCTGAAAGCAGAGGGGACAGATTCCAAACCACCCGGAGGTGACCAGGAGGCACAGGAGTACAATACCAGTCCTTGTAGGAGGCTCTTGCTGTAGCATGGTGAGGCTGAAGCAGCAGCTGTGGAGTCCAGGTGACATTGCACGAGGTGTCCCACACTGGTGGACGAGTGCAGGAAGGTCAGTGGCCGGCAGGACCACCAACAAGCCTTGGCAAACGCAAACAACGGTTTGCGGGAGAAGATGTTGAGTTGCAGACCAGCAAGGACTGTGGGACTAACCCAGCAAGGGTAAGTCAGGGCCACCCCTCAGCACACAGGAGAGTCACCAGGAATCGACGGAGCCCCCTCGAGGACCCTCTGGCAGCAAGCAAAAGGAGTCAGAGGGAAGCCTCAACAACACACAGGAGATGAAGGCCCACGATGCAGAGAATGCAGGCAGGATGTCGTTCTTGGAGCTGTACAGTGCTGGAGGCTGGGGATTCTTGGAGCTTGAAGATCTTTTATGAGGAGAGCCAACAAGCCTTGGTAACGACAAACAGACGCAGTGCACAGGGAGGTGGTTCACATCGGCTGGAGAGGGATTACAGTCGCCCAAATTGCAGGGAAGAGTGGTCAGGCCTCTGGAGAACCAACAAACTACCACTTGTGTTGCAGAGCCAGGTGATGTCCATGGGACAACAGGATCAGCAAACCGGTTGTCGACGTAAAGGTGCCTGCTGATGCAGGGAAGTGACTCCTTCACTCCAAGGGAGATTCCTCCTGGCTGGGATGCAGGCTGAGTCCTTGGTAACTCGGAGGATGCATGGCCACTGAGTTGCAGACCTTGGAGAAGCACAGGGATGAAGATGCAGCAGGAATCTTCCCACCGGAGCAGTCTTGTCTTTGGTCCTGGCTTAAACAGCAGAGTTCCAGTGTCCACCAACAAAAGACTCTTTGGACAGGCTTCAGACGACAGGCAGTCGCATCTAGAAGCTGTTGTCAGGACGAATCTAAGGACCCACCCGCAGGTAAGCCCTTAAGTAACTCTAAAAAGGGGATGGACCTCTTCGCTGGTGACCCACCTATCAGAGGGGGTCAGGCACGCTACTCAGCTGTCCTAGGCAGTCAGATGCTCCCAGGGGTAAAAATTCAACAGAATCAAGTGGCCACCTGGAGGAGCTCTGGGCACCTCCCTAGGGAGGGGGGGGTGGACACTCCTCTGGCCTTTGTGTGGCCTTGCGCCAGAGCAGGAGCCAAGGGCTCCTGAACTGGGCAAAACTAGTTTATGCCTGGAGGGCACCAAATGTGCCCTTCAATGCAGTCTGGTGGTGCTCGGAAGCGCCCCCACCCTACCTAATTCTAAAGAAAAATCCTTTGTTCTGCTTCCCCTGTCCGAGTGAAGCTCATCAGCAGAGGGGTAGAACACTGTCTAGGATTGGCAGCAGCGTGGGCTGGCAGGCCGACCCTGTAAGGCTACACAGGCCGACCCTGTAGGGTTACCCCTGTAGGGTTCCCACACCCCTGGCTTCGACAAGCCTTCAACTGCTGCCATCCCTAGTTGCATCCCTAGTGGAGCTTCCTGTCCCCCCCACCTCACGTGCCACATCTGTAGTTTGTACTCTATTGGCCACAACAGAGGGTAAAACCTTAAAAAGGACCTTAGCAAGGGGGTCATTTTCAGCCTTCCCTCAAATCCCTCTGGCTTTTTCTTGAATCTCCCACTCTTCTGCAGGTCCCTGGGGATGCAGTCCTTAGGGATACACACTTGGCGTCGAGGGTAATTACTACCCACAGTGTTTTCTAACGCTCCAATGGGGGGGGTGGGAGGTTTTTTTTGGGGAAGAGCTCATGAGGGGCCTTCTTTCTAACACCCGGTGACTTACGGAGCCTTCCTATTACTGAGTGCTTGCCAAAATCCTTTTTCTCCCTACCAGAGGCGCAACTAGAGCCAAATTTCGGGGGGGGGGGGGGCTAATTCTTCCAGCAGTAGGCAGAGTGGAGATGCAGGGGCTCTAAGAAGGGGTGAAAACACAACAAAGCCTCTTTAACAAGTAAATGGTCTTTTAAAGACCTCTGAAGTACTTGTGTGCGGCTGCAATAAGACGGACGCCAGGCCAGCCAGCCTACAGCAGCTCAAAAACTGTCTGTGTGTGTGCCCGGGAAGCTGTCTCAGCCCGGGCTGACACACACAACGGGGGGCTGAAGCCCTTTGAGCCCTATGGGCGTTGCGCGCCTGCTCCCTACCCAGGCTAGCCCCCGCTTTCCTCACTCTTCCCCTTACTTGTTTACCAGCTACCAAAATGGTCATCCTTGGATTTGCTCCAGCCTCCGCTCTCCTGTTGCCACCAGTCCCTACTTGCTTCGTGTTTGCTGCACCTCCTGGTTCCTCAGTATGCACCGCAGAGGCAGCGCTTGTGCTGACACTGCCCCCACTCCCCTGGAGGAGACCTCGCGCTGCTGCTCTTCCTGAGCTCCAGGGCGGCTTCAGACCAGCGTGTGCTCACGCTGGTTCGCCGGACCAGGGACAACCCCTCCTCGCCACAGCAGGTACGGAAAAGCACATTCGTTGTGCATGTAAAAGGGGGATTAATTCAATTTAACGGGTGGTAGGCGCCTGATGCCGTGATCGCTCTAGGGACCTGCCTATATCGCAGCCGCCATGTTCTCCTCCTAACAGTATCTGCTGGAAGGATTTATGACCTGATTTAATCTTTCAAGTAGGAAGGAGAGCTCTTGAGTGATTTCAAGATTCTCCTCAATCTAGCTTATAGCTTGTGCTGTTGCCTGCAGAGGATTAGTCTCAGAATCCATTATGTGGACAACCAATGAGCTTTGAAGTGTGGAGGCCGAGGTCAATCCCTCCTTCTCCGCCTTCCTCCTCTGGTAAGGTTTCAGAAGTGGTAAAGAGGACCCATGATTAAGGGAAAAGAGGGTTAAGAGAGAGAAAGAAAGATACGCTCCTGCAGGTGGGTTGTTGGAACATCCAGTCTGAATGACACACAGAACAAGGCCTCAGATCACAAGTGGAAGCAGACTAGTTATCCACCTGTAGGGGAGAGGACACACATCAGTGAAGGGATCACACTTACAGGAGGGAAACTGATAACATATACTTAGAGGATACACAAAAAGGCTTACACAGTCTATGCAAGAGATAAGACGGAAGTCCCGCTCAGGAAATGAGGAAAGATCAACGTCACTGCAGCAAAAGGAAGCAGGTGTAGAGAGCCACCCGGCCTCTACTCAACACAGTTTCCAGGTACATCACTCCCACGGCTGGCCGTGGCCAGGGGAGATAATTAAACGGGTGTAAAGCTGTTCGGGCCTTCAACAACACATAAGTAGAGTGTGTTGGTGCGTCATTTATAGCGCATCGATAAGTAGGCTTATGCCAGACCATGAGGTGCAGCTGCCCCCGCTACACTGGCGACAAGGCCGTTATGGACCTATGACCCCTGCTGATGAAGCAGTGCTTGGTGTCCTGATCTCTACACCGACTCCGTGGCGCCGTTTTCCACGGCAAGAAAGACTGCGGGTGCCTGTCTGCCTGCCATGCCCCAGCACTGCGCTACCACTTGGCCGTGGCAACTCACCATTGGCTCCTGACCTGCGGCCTGACGAAGGATGCATGAGGCAGTAGGTGCCCAGCCCGTGTTCCCAGAGGCACAGTCCTCCTTACCCAGGGCACGCAACTGCTCCCTTCATGGCAGCCTTGGCAGTCGCCTGAGGCAGAGGCCGCAACGTCGTGGCCTGCGAGGCAGACCCGCGGCATGCTGGACGGGGCCTGGTACACGGCTCCCACTTCCACACTACTGAGGTGTGCTTGACTTTCGAGGCACGCGCAGCACCAGGGCCCTCAAATGTGTGCCGGCCTACGAGGCGGCGGTTGGCCTGACAACGGTACAGACTCTAGGAGGCCCCTAATTCCTCTTTTCTCCATGCGTAGGACTGAGAGACCCAAAGCCTGGGTGTACACTAGAAAAAAAAAGAAGAAAAAAGATAAGAACCAAGAGACTTTGAGACACAACAGTAAATAAGAAGAGGGGCAAAAGACTAAAGGCCAGAAAAGCTCTAGAAAAAAAAAGAAAAGAGGACAGAGAGTGCGCCACGCTCCCTCACGAAAGACCAACCAACACCATCATCTGCCACAGCAGACTCAGTAAATCTCAGGCATGAGTAGCCAGGAGCAACCGGGAGCGGCCACTCGCCCGGTCCCAAATCCATATGGCCATGCAGCTGTGACACCGCTTCCTCCTTTCAGCGAACTGGCTGATCCGGCAATGGCCTCACCTAGGTGGTGTTCATGGCTAGGGCGACAACCACTATTTCCGCGGCATGAGAGAAGCAGACGGCGCCGTCAAAAGTTCATTACTCATGCACTATGGTGAGGCTGAGTTATATGAACTCTTCAAGACACTATCGGACACCAGTGACGACGATGACTTCACAGCAGTAAGGGCGCTGAACAAGCACTATGACCCTCAAATTAACCCTGACTTCAGGCGTTTTAAACTGCGGCACGCCATGCAGTCAGACACAGAGTCCGTATACATGTTTTAAGCACGGCTGAGAAAGTTGGCGAGCACATGCACATTCCATGATCAGCGGGAGAAAATCCGCGCACAAGTCATTCAAGGGTGCCAGTCCACAGTACTCCGTTGGCTGATCCTGAGACAGCCAGGGATTTCACTTGATGACATTCTCATCTTCGCCCGATCCCATGAACTGTCGGACCCTCTGGAATCAAAGTAGAAAGAGTTGATGCCATCCAGAGACCACCAGGGCCTACGTGCCAGCCAGCGCAGTCGAAACCAAGTGGGACCTGTGGCAAATTTGGACTAGAACATTCTACGCCTGGCATGTGCTTCGCGGGAGGAAAACAATGCTCAAAGTGCGGAAAGCCGAATCATTTCGCCAAAGTATGCTGCAGTGGAAGGGTCCGAACCCCCACTGACAAGCCAAGGAGGGCTGCTGCGGCGCTCAGACCTGAAACACCAGACCTGGAGACAGCCAGTGATTATGGGCATGGGGCCAATGCAGAAGACGAAGAGGAGGACGTCTTCGTGGTATCCTTTGCAGGCTACGCCGATTGCAGGCGGCAGCCATCCCCAATGTGCACAGTGAAGATTGCGGACATGACAGTGAGGGCACTCATCGGCACCGGGGCATCGGTGAACGTTATGGACTCTGAAAAATATGAGATGCTTACACCAGACCCTCACCTCTTTCACAACAGGGCCAAGATTTACACATATGGGGGCACAGAGCCTTTGCCACTTCGAGGAGTCATAGAAGTGGGTGTCACAAGTGACAAGCAAGCCACAGAAGTAAAGAAGGGCACGCTGCTGAGCTGCCACATGGCCAAAGATCTCGAATTAGTGTTCTTCATGAACTAGATATACAAGTCTGATGCTGGCTCCTTACTCTGTAGGACTGAAAAATATGTCTAGCTGACTCCTTCTAGCATTGTGCGAGTTAAGTTAGCATTTGCGGCACCATTTTGTATTCAGCTGCTATTTTGTGCCATGATCGAAATTAAACTTCTGTCTCACACCGCCTGCTTCAGCAGAAAACAGCCTCACTTGTTCTTTTTATTATTCAAGGCTGAACTTTGTTGCACTAATGAATAGCTTGTTCTGTGTTTGCATACCTTTCCTCGTATGTAGCCCTACTCCCACTCTCAGAGAGATGAGCACGGGCTGAGTAACCTTGAAGCTAAGATAGTGTGTTCCTGGTCTCAGGATGGTAGCTCATCCTTCTGTGCCTCCTTTGTTAACCTACTCCAACTGGAAATTTCCAGTCTGGGCGGGTCCAGTTGGGTGTTGGAAATGTATAATATCTGATGTTATTGTCAGGATGTGTCAGCGGCACCAAAACAAGTAATACCACTAACCTTTAGTACCGCCAGCAGGGGCGACGGAGTGTAGAGATGTTCCCCTATTCCTCCTAGCACTACCCCACACAGAGTAGAGATACACTGCTATGTAAGGAAGCACCCCGGGGAATTGGGAAAAAGGGATAAAATAATAAACTCAGCTGCTGTGGTGGTATCTTCTTAAACCCTAAGTCTGGTCTATGACTCGGTATCTCTTCAGAAGTCACCCACAACGATAAACTGCAGATGCAAGAACAGAGAGGGGTATTTAGAAGAAGCTCAGGAAGTGTCATTCATACCAGAACAATTGGATGCACTTATATTCAAATACTCACAATGTGAAAAGCAGCAATATTCAAAGAGAAGGGTTCAAGTATATATTCCCATAGAGACCACACTCTATGTGTCAAGGAACAGGAATACCTGGTTAAGGGTGCTCAGGAATTGTAGGGTTAAAGCCAAACCAATATAAGTCACGGAAAATGATGCCTTCCAGGAACTGTTAATAGAGTCAGCAAAGAGCACGAGGATGCTATTTTCAAGCACAGCGTAGGAGTTGAGAGGATGGAAATGCACGTCTCAATAATTTGCCCAGTTCCAGCACACAAAGCAATTAACTCGAAATCGCTGTTTTGAAGCACAGCGTAAATATGAAGCCATAGGCTACAAATGGGTTAAGTTATAAGCGTGGAAATTCGATAAACAAAAGTACAGTCTCGAGAGCGGGAGGAGTGCTCCAGCGCTTCCCTCCCGTTTTGTGCATAAATACCTGAAATGTCCTGGGGTCAAAAAAGGCAAGACCTCTAACCTCCCGAGCAACTCAGCAGACCCGCCGGGATGAGGAAAGGTCTTCGAAGGCAGGAAAGCTTGAACCGGCTGAAAACACTTCTCAGGAAACGCCGGGCCTTGAAAGGTGGTTTCCCTTCGTGACGGACTGAGATACAGCTGGGAAACAGCGTTTTACCAAGAGCTCCAGCGGGGAATACCTTCCGCTATCTGAAATGCTGTAAACGGCGAGATTGTCAAGCCCCGACACCAGGAAGGGGAGGGGCTTTATAGCGGTGAAATCCAAGGCGGCGCCCAATCCGCCTTCCAGACAGGCGTCCCAAGGAATTCTGGGACTTGTAGTCCAGCGAGCACCATCTGCTTGCTGGTGGCGCCATATACCCAACACACAAGACATCATTCGTTCGGGGGTAAGGAGTCCTTTGTGTAAGTGCAGAGAAACCCTTCATTCTTAGTGAATTTAGAATAATCGCGACAGAACCCCCACCCGAGGACCGCCGTCTCGGTGGTCGTCCTGGTTTACCCGGATATAGGGCGTGAAAGCGTTCTAACAGAAGGGGGCAATGGAGGTTGTGCAATGGTTCCCAAGTTCTATCTTCAACCCCATAACCTTTCCAATCCACTAGATACTGCACTCGTCCCCTCACCAGTCGGGAATCTAAGATTTCCTGTACTTCGTATTCTT
Source organism: Calotriton arnoldi (assembly GCA_963921515.1). Lineage (NCBI taxonomy): Eukaryota > Metazoa > Chordata > Amphibia > Caudata > Salamandridae > Calotriton > Calotriton arnoldi. The sequence goes on from CAWUFW010008767.1 coordinate 705,520, forward strand.
CCTGACCATCTATTTCCAAGGGCAAAGGTCTCTCTTGTAACCTTGTCTGCATAGGACAGGGATGAAGTAATGAGACATGAAAGACAGGGTGTAGTGTATACGCCATGAGCGGGGTAAGGACAATTTCATGGCTACTGGATTAATCACTTCCTCAACACTGTAAGGGCCTATGTACTTGGGTTTCAATTTGTCTACTCCCTTGAGATGGAGATTCTTAGAGGCCAGCCACACCTTATCTCCCACTTTGTATACGGGTTCCGGGGCTCTCTTTCTGTCAGCGAAATGCTTCTGAGTTGCTTGTGCTGCGGTTAAATGCTGCTTGGCATCAATTAACACAGCTCTAAGATGGGCATGGTGTTCATGTATGGAGGGATGGTTGGAGACTATTGGCCATTCGAAAGGAAGCATGTTCGGGTGATGTCCAGTGAGGCAGAAGAAAGGGGAGCAACCTAGAGTTGAATGTTCCGCATTGTTGTAGGCGAATTCTGCCATCCATAGTAAGGTGTACCAATCCATGGCATTTTGCAAGGTGAAGCAGCGAAGGTATTGTTCCAATGTCTGGTTAAGACGTTCTGTCTTTCCATCTGTCTGAGGATGGTAACTGGTAGACAGCCTAGCTTCTATTCTCATGGTTTCGCATAAGGCCTTCCAAAAGCGAGAAGTGAACTGTGTTCCACGGTCTGTGATAAGAACATTTGGAATTCCGTGAGCTCTGACTACATGCTGGAGAAAAATGATGGCCAACTCAGAAGAGGCGGGTAGATGCTTTAACGGGATGAAGTGTCCCATCTTAGTTAAGTGGTCTACGACAACCAGGATGGTGGTGTACCCTTCACAAGGAGGCATTTCTACGATAAAATCCATAGACACCGTGTGCCAAGGCCGAGGAGGAATGGGTAATGGTCGTAATAATCCTGCAGGTTTCGAGTGACTGGATTTCCCTTGTGCACATATGGCGCAATTCTTTAGGTATTCTCGGGTGTCTTTCCGTAGCGTGGGCCACCAGAAGGAACGTTCTATGCAGGAAATGGTTTTGTATTCCCCCAAATGTCCTCCTAACGTTGAATCATGTGCCCAAGCCAGTACTTGTAGTTGCAGGACATCATTAGGAATATACAAAGCGTGATAGTGATATAACAAATTCCCGGTTTCTGTTCGGTGTTCTGGGTCTTCTTGTTTCCAAGCTTGAACATCCACCTCTGCTAAGGACACCTTTAAGTCCTCCAAGAAGTCTTGTGATGTAATCAATGCAAGTGTTTTACTTTGAAATGCTGTTTCAGGGAGGATTGAGGGTGGTTCGGGAATATCATCCTGTGTACTCTTTTCAGGTTCTTCAATACGAGAAAGGGCATCAGCTTTACCATTTTGAGGACCTGGTCGATACTTGATAACAAAATCAAAATCAGAGAAAAAGAGGGACCACCGTAGTTGACGTGGTGTTAAGGCTCTGGCAGTTTTTAGAAATAGCAGATTGCGATGGTCTGTATATATTTCGACGGTATGATGTGCTCCTAACAGGTAATGCCTCCATTCCTCACAGGCTCTTTTTATGGCTAACAGTTCTTTGTCGGTGATGGAATAATTCACTTCACAGGGGGTGAGTTTCTTTGAGAAGTAAGCCACGGGATGTAGCTGTCCTGTGTCTGGATGTCTTTGTGATAACACTCCCCCTATGGCGTACTGAGAGGCATCTGTTTCTACGACAAAGGGCAATCGAGAGTCAGGATGCCGCAAGATAGGAGCCTGAGTGAATCGTCTTTTTAGTGTTTGGAACGAGTGGTCTGCTTCTTTGCTCCATACAAAGGGAGTGTTTTTTCTCAGCAAACTGGAGATAGGGAGTATAATCTTTGAGAAATCTTTGATGAAACGCCGGTAAAAATTAGCAAAACCCAGGAAGCTCTGTACAGATTTAACATGATGAGGAGCCTTCCACTGCGTATTCGCTTCTACTTTGCCCATATCCATCTGGAACCCCTGTGCATTGATAACGTAACCCAAGAAGGCGACTTCCTCAACATGGAAAAGACACTTCTACAGTTTTGCAAATAATGAATGTTGTCGAAGTCTATCTAGGACCGCCTTCACATGGGCAACATGTTCTTGGGGGTTGATGAATAGATAAGAATATCATCAATGTAGACAATACAGAATGTTTCTAAAAACCCCGAAGTACTTCATCCATAAAATACTGGAAGGCAGCTGGGCGTTACATAGCCCAAAGGGCATCACTTGATACTCGTATAGCCCAAATTTGGTCCGGAAAGCTGTCTTCCATTCGTCGCCGGCTTTTACTCTCACCAAATGGTAGGCACCCTGCAAATCCAATTTTGTGAACATTCGGGCACCTTTGAGCTGGTCTAGAAGCACAGGTATGAGTGGTAGGGGGTATCGATTTTTAACGGTGATCCTGTTGATCGCTCTGTAATCGATACAGGTCCTTAGATCGTCACAATCCTTTTTAGGAATAAAGAAGAGAGGGGATGAGGCTGGAGACGAGGAGTGCCGGATGAAACCAGAGGCAAGGTTTTCTTCCAGATAGTTTTTTAAGTATCGTGTTTCTGGTTCGGTTAGGGCATACACTCTGCTACAGGGAACAGCTGATACAGGCGTCAAATCTATGCGACAGTCATACGTCCGATGAGGAGGTAATTGGGTAGCCTTCTGTTTATCGAACACAGGTAGATATTCCTCATAGACGGTAGGCAATGTAGTGGAACAGCAATACTGGGTGTCTTCACACCCAGTGGCCAGAAGACCTGCCTGAGTATCGCACTTCTTTTTCTGGTGAAGGTATTGCTTGGTGCAATGCTCTCTGCAATATTCGGAATTCAAGGTAACGGTGCGAGCTGCCCATCGAATGACCGGATCATGTAGAGTCAGGCATGGCATTCCTAGGATAAGACGGAATTGTGGGGCATCTATGAGGTCAAACTGGATGGTCTCGAAGTGGTCAGTCCCGAATTGCATTGTTACGGGAATAGTGTGGTATCTTACTGGTCCTGACGTCAGTGCAGTTCCATCTACGGCTTTCACAGGTTCAGGGGACATCTTTTTCTCATACAGTACCCCAATGTTTTTAGCGTACTTCTGGTCTATAAAATTCCCAGTTGCTCCTGAGTTCAGCAAGGCAGACATCTCTAGTGGTGTGTCTTCGGTAATCCATAGAGTAATGCATACATTCAAATGCGCCACTGATGATTGTATGGTGTTGGCTATCACTGAAGAGATCTTTTCTTGTTCACCACCCAAACCAGAGATCTCGTCCTGGCTCAGGCTCTTCAGTTTTCCGTTAACTCAGATTGCTGAAATAACGCAGCTTGTGTCCATTGAGTGTTTGGTTTTTCCGGATTTTTAGTTCTGGCGCTGCACTCCTTGATGAAGTGTCCACTCTTCCCACAATAAAGACACAATTTTAGCTTCCGTCTTTTTTCTCTTTCCTCCGTTGTGAGGGGTCCTCGAATGCCGCCGATCTACATGGGTTCGATTCCTTCCATACCTTTAGTATGTTCTTCAGTTACAGGTTTCGACCTGGGAACAAAGAAACGGTTCTCTCCTCGGGTTCTGTCCCCTTTTCTTTCTTGTAATCGGTGGTTCAGTTGCACCGTGAGGTCTATCATCTCTTCACAAGTCTGGGGCAGTTGCACCACTTGAGACAGGACGTCTTTTAGTTCTCCGCGCAGTCCCTGATAAAACAGAGTGGTGCGTTTTTCCTGGGGCCAGTCAGTTTCCACAACAAGGCGGTTAAACGTGGTTATATATGTAAGTAAATCCTGAGATCCTTGTTTAAGGGTTATGAGCTCCCGATCTAGAGTCATCATGTGGGATTTACGGTCAAACAGCTTTCTCATCTCCAGACAGAAATTTGTGAAGTTGTGTAGAACGGGGTCATTTCGCTCCATCAACGGTATAGTCCAACTAGCTGCATTGCCCCCCATGTATGACATCATGAAAGCTGTTTTGGCTGGTTCATCTTGAAAAACTGCAGGCTTGCATAAAAAGTGTAATCTACATTGGTTAAAAAATGTTTCAAACTTCCTTGGGTCCCCAAAAAAGCGTTCAGGAGGAGCCAAGGGAATCCCTGTATTTTGTAATACATGGACCGTGGGAATGGACTCGAAAGAATGAGTGGATGCTTGTGGCGCAGAAAAGAACCCTGTTCCCTGGGTCTTTCCTATTGGGGGTGGATGATTGGCATGTATTGGAGGAGGAAGAGTCCAATCTTTTATGTAGGCTCCTGCCCCTGTACTATCGGGTTTACCCTTCCTGGTTAGGCCTGCTACTTCCCTACGTAACGTGCCCATCTCTTTCCTCAATTCCTGATTTTCTGATCAGGACGTTTGTACCTCTTGTTGAAGAGAGGATAGGCTCTCCAAGAGAGAGGTCAAAACGGCGTTAGTATCCATCGTCCAGGCTAGGCTATAGTCTTGGGCTTGACAATCTGTCAGGATGTGTCAGCGGCACCAAAACAAGTAATACCACTAACCTTTTGTACCGCCAGCAGGGGCGACGGAGTGTAGAGATGTTCCCCTATTCCTCCTAGCACTACCCCACACAGAGTAGAGATACACTGCTATGTAAGGAAGCACCCCGGAGAATTGGGAAAAGGGATAAAATAATAAACTCAGCTGCTGTGGTGGTATCTTCTTAAACCCTAAGTCTGGTCTATGACTCGGTATCTCTTCAGAAGTCACCCACAACGATAAACTGCAGATGCAAGAACAGAGAGGGGTATTTAGAAGAAGCTCAGGAAGTGTCATTCATACCAGAACAATTGGATGCACTTATATTCAAATACTCACAATGTGAAAAGCAGCAATATTCAAAGAGAAGGGTTCAAGTATATATTCCCATAGAGACCACACTCTATGTGTCAAGGAACAGGAATACCTGGTTAAGGGTGCTCAGGAATTGTAGGGTTAAAGCCAAACCAATATAAGTCACGGAAAATGATGCCTTCCAGGAACTGTTAATAGAGTCAGCAAAGAGCACGAGGATGCTATTTTCAAGCACAGCGTAGGAGTTGAGAGGATGGAAATGCACGTCTCAATAATTTGCCCAGTTCCAGCACACAAAGCAATTAACTCGAAATCGCTGTCTTCAAGCACAGCGTAAATATGAAGCCATTGGCTACAAATGGGTTAAGTTATAAGCGTGGAAATTCGATAAACAAAAGTACAGTCTCGAGAGCGGGAGGAGCGCTCCAGCGCTTCCCTCCCGTTTTGTGCATAAATACCTGAAATGTCCTGGTGTCAAAAAAGGCAAGACCTCTAACCTCCCGAGCAACTCAGCAGACACGCCGGGATGAGGAAAGGTCTTCGAAGGCAGGAAAGCTTGAACTGGCTGAAAACACTTCTCAGGAAACGCCGGGCCTTGAAAGGTGGTTTCCCTTCGTGACGGACTGAGATACAGCTGGGAAACAGCGTTTTACCAAGAGCTCCAGCGGGGAATACCTTCCGCTATCTGAAATGCTGTAAACGGCGAGATTGTCAAGCCCCGACACCAGGAAGGGGAGGGGCTTTATAGCGGTGAAATCCAAGGCGGCGCCCAATCCGCCTTCCAGACAGGCGTCCCAAGGAATTCTGGGACTTGTAGTCCAGCGAGCGCCATCTGCTTGCTGGTGGCGCCATATACCCAACACACAAGACATCATTCGTTCGGGGGTAAGGAGTCCTTTGTGTAAGTGCAGAGAAACCCTTCATTCTTAGTGAATTTAGAATAATCGCGACAGTTATATTGGAGAGGGTCAGTCCCTCGGTAGCTATCCTAGGAGGCTGGTCAGACTGGACTCCGCTCGAGCGAATACTAATAAAATAACTTGGTTTGTATTCTCTACTGTCTGACCGACTTCATTTGTGTGGAAGGCTGAAAGGTGGTCGTGAGTGACCCGGTGGCCCTAATCGGGTCACTTCCTTCAGTTGGCACCCGAACAGGGACTCCATCGGGCTGACCCATCCTCGCCCGCGGACGGGTGAGGAGGACGGGGCCACATCGAGTCGGATGGGCGGATCGGGGATCTCTGCATGATAGAGTCTTGAACTCGCAGCTGCCCCGTCTGTTTGACCGGGCGGTGTCTCAGCCAGCGGTTATCCCGGCTGGGGTCCTGAACGGCGAAACCCTTGGATCTGACCGTTTGGTCCAAAGAGTCGGCATTGGAGAATAACTTCGTTTGACCTGTGTGCACCAGGTGAGTTTGTTTTGGGCCATGGCACTGTTTTGTTTCAGTTTGGTACGGTCTGAGGATCGTTTTTGAACAAGCGCTTGAATTTGTTTAAATTCTTTGTGAATATGGTGTTGCTTTGATCTGGCTTTGGTGAGGTCTGTGGACCGATTTTGGTAAGATATTTGAGAACATTTGCTTGGCATCGTTGGTGAACGCGTTTTGTCTCAAGAGGCCTTGTTTTAGTCGACTGTGGTGCGTGAGTTGTCGTCGTTGTTCTACTGATGCTCGATTGGAGGAAAGGCAGCCGGCGCCCCCAGAGGGTACCCCAAACTTTGACATGTACGTCAAGCACGGCCTTGGCCCTATTATGTTTAGTACATTATGGCACAAATATACGAGGGACAATGCCGAGTTGCAGTGGCCGTTAACAGGTACCTTTGATGTACAAAAATTGAATTTCCTGCAGGATAAATTGTTTGCAAAACGGAGTAGACAGTCGATGTTTGAGTCTCTTCAGGTATGGCAGAAGGAAGCTAAGCAGAGGCGGATGAAGGCAGAAAAGGAGGCCCGCAAAGGGAGAATGCAGACAGTGACACAGAAAGCAGTAGCGTATGATAGAGAGAAAGTAGAAAAATGTATAGAGTGTGCTGATAGAAAGTTTCGATTGCAATGTGATAAATCCTATGTTGCCCGAGAGGAAGGCAATACATTTGTGGAGGAGTTGTTAGACACCCGGCCCCCGCCTCCATATGCCCCGCAGAGAGTATACCCTGTTGTGCCACAGCCTCCGCTAGCTGTCTCAGTCTCTTCTGCCCCTGCTGTTTCTTCTGTCATTGATTCAGCTGCTCTAACAACTGCGCCTCCTTTCCATTCTGTGGCTTCGCCCTCAGTGCCTGCGATAACTGCTAGTGTCTCTGCTGTGCCTATTGTGTCCATGTCTTCTCTTTCTCCGGCCCTTACACCCACAACCCAGCCATTGACGACATTGGTGCCTACCCACTCGGTTACTACTCCTTCTCTCTTCCCTCACTCCCTGGCAGCATTAGGTAGTGGAACACCTGTTCGTGGGCTGGGGGATGGGACCTGGGCGACAGCTAGGGAACGGTTGGGGCGAATTTTAATGCGATCTGATGTGGGGGAGGAACAAAAAAAGGCGGTAGCCAATCAAGCTGCGCAGTGGGCCCGTCATCCCATCTATAGCACTGAAGATGTGTGGAGTGTGATGAGGGATTATGAGCCGTTTGTGCAGCAGCATGCCCTTAAGCACATGTCGGCTACACCGATTGGATTGTGGGAACAGTGCGTCAATGCTAAAGCGCCACAGATTATTTATGATATCAGAGATAATGTATATGTAGCTGGCATGGCACCTGAGGAGGTTTTTGGAAATGTCACAACATTGGTAGCTTACCATGGTAGGTTGTTCGAGAAGAGCCCGACCACGGTATCCCAGTTCCCAATGAGGGAAGTCCACCCCATATATCACCCTGAGTTGCCAGAACTTCGAGATCAGCATGATGCTGTCATTAGACCAAAGGTAGAGGCACGCTTCCAAGAACAGTGGGTCTATACCCCATGGAGGAGGAGTGAGGTGTTATCCCTTAAGACCCAGTTACCTGACCCTAGGAAAAATCCTACCGCATATTATAAGGAATTGACTGAAGCCGCTTCGTCGACAGTAATGACACTTGCCGATATTGAAATGTTTTTCGGGTTACTGGTGCCCGTCGACATTTGGAGACAGGTGCACACGCAGGATCATGCTATAGAATTGGGTGGTACATGGGATCAGATTAAAGCATGGGATAAGGAAATAAAGCCTGGAGAGAAGCCAAAGGCTGAGATACTAGCTTTACCCGGCCGGATTATCACGTATATGCACTCCCTTATTCCTCCGAGAAGGGTAGATTGGGACAAGTTAGCGGCATGTCGTCAGAAGAAAGATGAGAGCGTGTCCAATTTTTTCACGCGGTTTGAGGGGGTGTTTTGGGATTTCAGTGGATAGGATTTGTCAGTAGAAGGGGGTGTTTGATTGTTTGTCAATAGATCTGTTACGAACCTGCTCCCAGAGATCGCGACTCGGTTGCAGGCTTCGGAGAGCACTTGGACGACATCCTCCCCTTCCGTAATTTTGAGTATGACACAGTATTATGAGCACAGGGAAAATGAGGAGAAGGAGAAGGTGGAGAAAAAGCATAAGGAGTTAAAAACAAAGGTGTTGTTACAGCAGGTGTCTAGGGGAAATGGAAGGGGACGTGGTGCTGGTCCGGCCCGGCAGCTTCCCCGTACTAGCAGGAAGGGCCGAATCGGTGCGCGTATTGCAAAGAGGAGGGGCACTGGCGTAGCGAGTGTCCGGTGTTACTGCAGAAAGTCGCAGCCCCTCGAGGACAGGGTTCTCGTGGACGGGGTCGCGGAGTAAGTGATCGGCGACAAGGTTTGGGAGGATGGGACATCGCAGGGTCGCTCTGATCAGAACTATTTTGATGACCCTCGAGGAAGACAGTATTATCATGATGATTATGATTTGGACGAGGTGACAGGGATGTCCCACAGCTAGGACAGCCAGGGACGGGGTGAGGGACCAGTTTAGATACCTGTAGATCAGTGCGGTCCCTATGTCACCGCAGATTTGCAAGGCTCAGTTAAGAAATTCTTAGTGAACACAGGTACAATGAATAGCTCTGTTTCTTGTTCGCTGGTCCCCGGGGCAGCTCTGTCTGGCCAAAATAATGTTTCGGTAGGCTTTTTAGGTGTACCGGTTGTGAGCCCCATTTCCAAGCCACTTGCCTTGACTATTGGTCCCTTTACTGTGGATTCGCCCTTTCTTTTGACATCCAATTGTGGAGAAAATCTAATGGGTTTAGATTTGTTGAAGAAGCTGCATGCGACCATTTTTTGTTCTGCGGACGGTGTTTATATGACAATGGGACCAAATGTAGCGAGTTCCAAGCAGTGTTTGTCTAAAGATGCGCCCTTTCCTGCTGAGTTTAGGGACGTGCCATCCACTTTGTGGGCGACGGGTGATACGGATGTGGGACTCTTACAAATTTCCCCAGTTTCCATCAAGGTTAAGGACAATGCCATTTTGCCTCATATTCCCCAGTACAAAATACCACAAGCGGGGGAGCGAGCTTTATTACGCATTATACAGGACCTGATTGAGTCGGGGATAGTTGAGGAGACAGCATCGAATGTGTGTAACAGCCCTATTCTTCCTATTCTCAAAAAGACATCCTCAGACTCCCCCGATGACAATGCAGATGTTTATCGTTTTGTGATTGATTTGCGCGCAGTTAACAAAATAGTGGTTCCTCAATTCCCGGTGGTCCCTGACATTACTGCCCTTCTCGCAATGATTCCTTCCTCTGCCCAATTCTTTTTTGTGATTGATTTGAAAAATGTGTTCTTTAGTATCCCAATTCATCCTGATAGCCGTCACCTATTCAGTTTTACATTAGCTGGCAGAAGCTTTAGATTCTGCCGCGCTCCTCAGGGCTATACTGAGAGCCCTAGTATATATAGTCAAGCCTTGAAAGCACAATTGGATTCCCTGACACTTTCTCCAGGTAATGTATTGCTCCAGTACGTGGATGATATCTTGATTTCTTCTGACACTGAACAGGGATGCAAGGACAGTACGGTTAAGTTGTTGCTACATTTGGCTCAACATGGACATAAAGTGTCCCTTTCTGAATTTCAATATTGTCGACAGGAGGTCACCTATTTAGGTCACCTACTGTCGAAGGAGGGTATGAGATTGACCCCTGAGCGCATTAGCGCAATTGTCAAAATGCCCATCCCTAAAACTCAAAGGGATGTTCGCGCCTTCATTGGCATCACTTCCTACTGTCGGCATTGGATCCCTGGTTATTCATTACTAACAAAGCCCTTGCTAGCGCTAACCACTAAAGATGTGCATGAGCCCTTGCCGTGGATGCATGAATGCCAGCAGTCTTTTGAGGAACTAAAAATTGCGCTTTGCTCCTCTCCTGTGCTAGGCACCCCTGACTATGCGAAGCTGTTCATGTTGTACGTACACGAGACGGCTGGTTGTACGCTTTCTGTCTTAACACAGGCCTTTGAAGGTAAGCAACTGCTGTGTGCCTATTTCTCTGCTTTGCTTGACTCCGTCGCCAGAGCCCTCCCGAGCTGTCTAAGAGCGGTCGCGGCTGTGGCCATCTCTATAAGGCAATCGGCTGGGCTCGTACTTGATACTGACCTCACAGTTATGGTACCCCATGCTGTGGACATTCTTTTGAATAAGACTAAGACACAGCACCTTACCAGTGCACGTCTGACCAGTTACGAGCTAACTCTTTTCGCCCCGCATATTACGATCAAAAGATGTGCCACTCTGAACCGTGCCACGTTACTCCCCCTCCCTTCTGAGACTGAAGACATAGACATACATGATTGTCTGTTTCGAATGGAAGAAGAGACCAAGAGACGGGTAGACTTGACTGATGTTCCCTTATCTGACCCCCCAAGGGGAACTATATGTCAATGGCTCGGTTTCAAATTACCAGATGGCACCACCACCGCAGCATATGCACTCACTACACTGCACACGGTAGTTGAAACATCACAAGTTCCTTATCAGTCCGCCCAGGCAGCTGAGTTAGTGGCCCTTATTAGAGCTTGTGAATTGAGCGAGGGACTGGCTGTCAATATTTATACTGACAGTCAGTACCCCTTTGGGGTTGCCCATAATTTTGGGCGGCTCTGGGCAGAGAGAGGGTTTCTTATATCGCATGGGACACGCATACAACACGGCCCTCTGATACATAGGCTACTGACTGCTCTGACACTCCCTAAGAAGTTGGCCATTATCAAGTACAGTGCCCGCAAAGCAATTACTGACGATGTAGGAAGGGGAAATGCATTTGCAGACCAGACAGCCAAGGAGACAGCTCGAATGAAGATGAAAAGAATGTTTGTAGCGGGTCCTGCCAGGTGGGTACCCGAGGCTGCCATGTTTGAGGATACTTTAGACAATGTGAAGGAGATTCAAAGCGAGGCAACGGTTGAGGAGTTAGCAGTATGGCAGGAGAGCACAGTACGTTTAGATGAAGATCAACCTATCAATCAATCAGGGGAATTGTAAGCGCGCTACTCACCCGTGAGGGTCTCAAGGCGCTGGGGGGGGTAAGCAGCTCCGTTCAGTCGAAGAGCCAGGTCTTGATGGGTGTTGGACAGGCAAGTCAGAAAAGCAGAGATGGATGTTACCAGATGCATATGTCCTCCCTGTGGTCACTATGGCGCACGGACCAGCCCACATTAGTGCGAAAGGTATCTGCAAGGTTTTAGATCCTGTATGGCAGAACGATAATATTCCGAAAGTTGTTGCTCACCTAGTGAAGTACTGTATGCTATGCATGATGTATAATCCTGGGAAAGGCACCCCTACACCTCCTGGTAATTTTGCACCGCCTTCCTTCCCTTTCGAGGTTCTCCAGATGGATTTCATCGAAATGAAACGAGTTAACAATCTGAAATATGTATCTGAAAGAAACACATAGTGATAGATTCCTTACCTTAGAATATCCCCAGGCGTCTGGATCGGGAAAGTTTTCATCAGCAGTACCCCTGCGCGTCGGTAGGGGCGTCGTGCGGCTCCGCGTCCGTCGTTGGCGTCGTGGTCGCCGAGATGACGTCGCGGGCGCTACTTGGACGCCGCCGACGCGCGCTGACGTCAGTTCTTTCTTTTTCCGCGCCAGCAAGCGCAGATCCGGAGAGGGCGGTACCCCTAGTCTCTTTTTGACTAAGTTTTTGAGATCTTTTTCTCACCTTTTTTCGAGTCGATATCGACTCCTGGTGCAGTTAGGGATGCCCGGTTTTAAATCCTGCGAGGACTGTCATCGGATGATGTCGGTGACGGACCCGCACCGCGTGTGTCTCTTCTGCTTGGGGCGCGACCACGACCCCAAGTCGTGCCCCGACTGCCGGTCCATGGCTCCCGAAGTCTTTGCGGGAGCGGTCCCGAAAGCTGCTAGAAGCCCGGCAGTCGGCTCCGCGCCGTGACAGGTCCCGGTCTAGAGAGAGGTCGAGGGACCGTGCGCAGAGTCACCATCGACGATCGTCGGGATCGAAGTCTTTGCACTCGGGGTCAGGTAAGACTAAGCACAAGAAGTCGAAGAAACTTCCTCGTTCTTCGACTTCCCCTCGCCGGTCGTGCGACGCAGCTGAGGGTACGGCTGGTGCCACCCCCGCGGCTCCGGCGCAGTCCATGGAGTCGCCGCCCGACTACCCTCCAGTCCCGGGGTCAGCGGCGACTCCGGCCCAGATACAGGACTTCCTGTCGGCCATGGCTCGGCTCTTTTGGCCATCGGGTCCCGCCGGTGTGCCTTCGGGCCCCGCGGTCCCGCCTGGGTGTCCTCGGTTTCATCGCCGGCGGCTCCGGCCCCGGCGCCGCAGGACACCCTTGGATCCAGGCCTGGATCCCGGTCGACGCCGGTTGACCTCGTTACACCTCCACCGATGTCGACCCCACCGGCACCGATCCTGACGCCGCCCGCTCCTCGGGACGACGTCGACCTCAGGTTCAGCCCCAAAGTGGACGCGGCGTCGGTCCGGCGTCGGTCGATGCAGTTCTCGACGCCGTTTGGGGATTTCTATCCCCATGTCCCTGCTCCTTATTTTCGGCCTGTTGAACAGCCTGAGGAGCAAGGGGAGGACACCTCAAGCTCCCTACTCTGGCCGTCAGGACTAACCTCCTGACAGAGGTGCTTCAGCCAGCAGCTACTTCTGCGGAGCCGCTGCTGCCCTTTAATGAAGCCCTTTCGGACGTTCTTTTGGGCACTTGGTCCAGGCCCACCACAGGGGCTCCTGTGGATAGGAACGTGGCCCGACGCCATCGCCCGGCTCCGGTGACCCTCTTTTCCTCTCCCAACATCCCACCCCCGAGAGCTTGGTTGTCCAAGCCTCTGCTTCCCCAACCGCCTTCCCTTCCGCCCCGCCGGATAGGGAATCCAAGAAGCTGGATCAGTTTGGGAAGAAGATTTTCTCTTCCACCAGCTCTGCGCTGCGGTCCGTGAACACTGCATGCCTCTTGGGCCGTTATTCCCACTGTCTGTGGAATACGGTGGCGAATGTGCTGTCTCAGTGTCCGGAGGAGGCCAGGCCTGCTCTCGCCCAGGCTGTTGCAGAGGGGAGAGACGCAGCCAAGTTCATGATCCGTTGTGGTCTAGACACCGCCGACTCACTGGGCAGATCCATGGCAACGACGGTGGCGGTTCGTCGCCACGCCTGGTTGAGAAGAACTGGATTTTCCGGGGATGTCCAAAGCACCCTTATGGACATGCCCTTTGATGGCCGTCGCCTCTTCGGTGACAAAGCGGACAGCGCGTTGGAGCGGTTTAAGGACTTACGGGCTACGGCCAAGTCCTTGGGACTCTCCGCAGTCCGCCCTCCTCTGCCTTCCGCTTTTCGCTCCTTTCGTGGCACTGGAAGGGGCGCCCCACAGCGTTCGCAACAGAGCCATGGGCCGGCGCAACAGTCATCCCAGCGCGGACGCGGTTTCCGCCGTGGCGGACACAGGGGCCAGCGGGCGGGTCAGACCACTACCACCACCCCCGCCACCTCTGCCTCCAAACCTTCCTAGTCCGAACTTTCAGGTCCATCACACGCCAGTGGGCGGGAGGCTCCGCCATCACCTCCCTCACTGGCGCACCATCACTTCGGACAGGTGGGTTTTAGAGCTAGTCCGAAGGGGCTACTCCCTCCCCTTCGAGACTACCCCCCCAGCCATGCCACCTCAATACCACCGCATGTCAGGGGATCACTTGGTGCTTCTTCAGCAGGAAGTTGCGGCCCTCTTGGCCAAGGGGGCCATTGAGCGCGTTCCGACGCCCGAAGTAGGTCGTGGTTGTTATTCCCACTACTTTGTGGTGCCCAAGAAGGACAAAGGCCTGCGTCCTATCTTGGACCTCCGGAACGTCAATCGCTTCCTCCGCAAAGAGAAGTTCAAGATGCTCACTCTAGCTCAGGTCTTGTCTGCTCTCGACCCACAAGACTGGTTGGTGGCGTTGGACTTGCAGGACGCCTATTTCCACATCCCCGTCCTGCCAGCCCACAGGCGTTACCTACGGTTCATGGTAGGCCACGAGCACTTTCAGTTTACCGTGCTCCCCTTTGGCCTTACCAGCGCCCCTCGGGTGTTCACCAAGGTGATGGCGGTGGTCGCAGCTCATCTGCGCAGATCAGGGGTGTCAGTCTTCCCCTATCTCGACGACTGGTTGTTGAAGGCGGGCTCGCCCCAGACAGTCGTCTCCCACCTCCAGACTACGGCCGACCTCCTGCACTTGCTGGGGTTCTCCATCAATGTGCCGAAGTCGCACCTGATTCCCTCCCAGAAGCTCCTCTTTATCGGAGCGGTTCTGGACACGGCGCAGTTTCGGGTCTATCCTCCCAAACAGCGAGTCCGGGACATTCGGGCTCTGATTCCCATCTTTCAGCCCCTGTCCTGGGTTTCGGTCAGAGTGACTCTGAGGCTGCTGGGCCTCATGGCCTCCTGCATCCTGCTGGTCAATCATGCCAGGTGGCGTATGCGGGCTCTGCAGTGGGACCTGAAGTTCCAGTGGGCGCAGCATCAGGGAAACCTGTCCGATCAAGTCCAGATCTCGGAGGGCACTGCACACCAATTGCAGTGGTGGCTCACGAACCGGCATTGGGTCGACGGCAGATCCCTCTCGCTTCCCCAACCGGAGTTCACAGTGGTGACGGATGCGTCCCTCCTGGGATGGGGAGGTCACATGGGAGAGGCGGAGATCAGAGGCCTCTGGTCTCCGGCGGAGTCCCGGCTCCATATCAACCTTTTGGAGCTGCGGGCGATCAGGCTTGCACTGACGGCATTCCTTCCCTCTGTCAAGGGAGAGTAGTGCAGGTGTTCACGGACAACACCGCCGCCATGTGGTACTGCAACAAACAAGGCGGGGTGGGGTCGTGGACCCTCTGTCAAGAGGCTCTGCGTCTCTGGACATGGCTGGAACATCAGGGCATGTCTCTGGTGGTTCAACACCTGGCAGGTTCTCTGAACGCCAGGGCGGACGAACTCAGCCGCAGGTGCATGCTCGATCACGAATGGCGTCTTCACTCGGAGGTGGCGCAAGGTCTCTTTCAGCAGTGGGGAGAGCCTTGGTTAGATCTATTCGCCACCGAAGAGAACGCGCAATGTCATCAGTTCTGCGTGTTGGAATTTCCAAGGCGGCACTCGCTCGGCGACGCTTTTCGTCGCGAGTGGAGTTGCGGTCTGTTGTACGCCTTTCCGCCTATACCACTTCTGCCCAGAGTGCTGAAGAAGATCAGGCGCGACCGGGCCCAAGTCATTCTTGTGGCTCCGGACTGGGCTCGAAGAGTATGGTATCCCGAGCTACTCAGTATGAGCATCGATCCCCGATCCGACTGCCTCTTCGGGTGGATCTTCTGTCGCAGCAGCAGGGGACGGTCCTCCACCCGAACCTGTCCAGCCTCCACCTCTTTGCGTGGAGATTGAGCGGCGGCAGTTGATTCCCTTCGACTTGCCTCCTGAAGTTTGTGACGTTATTCTGGCAGCCAGGCGTCCCTCTACTAAAGTGGTATACGCCTGCAGGTGGAACAAATTTGTGGCATGGTGCACAGCAAAGGCTGTGGATCCCCTTTCTGCCCCTCTTTCTGAGGTTCTACTGTTCCTTCTTTCTTTGGCCCGGCAGGGCTCTGCTCTGGGCACTATCAAGGGCTACCTTTCTGCTATTTCGGCCTTTCTCAGGCTCCCTGATTAGCCCTCTCTTTTCAAGTCCCCTGTTGTAAATAGGTTTCTTAAAGGCATTACTCACCTTTTTCCTCCTATTCCTTTCGTGATGCCTCAGTGGGACTTGAATCTGGTTCGGACGTACTTGATGTGCGCTCCCTTTGAGCCACTTCACAACTGTCCTCTTCGTCTTCTGACGTTAAAGACTGCTTTCCTGGTGGCCATCACTTCCGCCAGGCGGGTGAGTGAGCTCCAGGCTCTTTCCTGTAAGCCTCCTTTCCTTTCAGTCCATCCGGACAAGGTTGTACTCAGGCCCCGTCCTTCCTTTCTGCCAAAAGTGGTTACGGCCTTTCACATTGGGCAGACTATTACCTTGCCCACCTTTTTTCCGCCTCCGCATCCTTCCAGAGAGGAAGAGCGGCTCCACCGTCTGGACCCAAAACGTGCGCTTTCTTTTTATCTTAACCGCACACAACAGTTCCGGGTGGATGACCAGCTTTTTGTTGGCTACGTTGGCACCAAGAAAGGTCGGGCGGTCCATAAGAGACCCATCTCCCGCTGGGTTGTCTTGTGTATCAAAGCCTGTTACTCTTTGGCTAAAAAGGAACCTCCGGTGGGGCTGCGTGCTCATTCCACCCGAGCTACTGCAGCCACTACTGCATTGGGACGTGGTGTCCCCCTGCAAGACATATGTCAGGCAGCCACGTGGGCCTCGCTGCACACGTTTACCAAACATTACTGCCTGGACAGCCGAGTCCGGAGAGACGGCTTCTTTGGCCGTTCTGTTCTCCGTGACTTTCTGGTGTGATCTTTGTTCGCAGACCCACCACCGGGGTTGGTATTGCTGGGGTATCTATTCTAAGGTAAGGAATCTATCACTATGTGTTTTTTTCAGATGCACAAGTTACTTACCTTCGGTAACGATATATCTGTAAGAAACATTAGTAGTGATAGATTCCTTACCGCCCCACCCATCCTCCCCGTTCTGCGAACTGATTTCTAGGGTTAAGGTCATCCCTTTCAGGGCCCTAGTTTCAATGCACCAGTGGTCAGTTTCTTGCATGGCTCTGCATTCCTGGCGCGGAAAGTCGTGTACAGACCTGACGTCAGCGCGCGTGGGCGGCGTCCAAGTAGCGCCTGCGACGTCATCTCGGCGACCACGACGCCAACGACGGACGCGGAGCCACACGACGCCCCTACCGACGCGCAGGGGTACTGCTGACGAAAACTTTCCGGGTTCCAGTCTGACGCCTGGGGATATTCTAAGGTAAGGAATCTATCACTACTAATGTTTCTTACAGATATATCGTTACCGAAGGTAAGTAACTTGTGCGTTAGTAGTCGTTTGTGCATTCAGTAAATGGATTGAAGCCTACCCCACTAAAGAAAACACAGCCATGGCGACGGCAAAGGCACTCTTAAAAGAGTTCTTCCCGCGTTTTGGTTTGCCCCGCTTGATTTGGAGTGACAACGGAAGTCACTTCAACTCAAAGGTTATCCAGTTGGTGTGCGATGGTTTGCACATCAAGCAGAAATTTCATGCTGCAAACCATCCCCAGTCGGCAGGTTTGGTTGAGAAGTACAATGGTACTCTCAAACTGAAGCTGGCAAAGATCAAAGAGAGCACCGGATTGCAATGGCCTGATGCTTTACCATTAGCTCTGTTGTCTACAAGAGCTACCACTCACTCTAGGACAGGATTGTCGCCATACGAGGTCGTGTTTGGCCGCCCGGCAAATGTCTGGGGCGCCCCGCGACCTTGTCGGTTTTCGGAAATACCCTTTACTTGTGGACTATCTGCATGAATTGACTAAAAACTTGCGTTCTATTCACCAACAGATTCACAAGGCTCTCCCGCCAACTCCCAAGGGGCCAGGCCATGACATCCGACCCGGTGACTTTATCCTGGTGAGGAACTATCAGAGGAAAGGCAGTTTTGAGCCGCATTGGAAGGGGCCTCTTCAGGTCCTCCTCGCCACCCGGACGGCAGTGAAGGTAGACGGCCGGAAGAATTGGATCCATTCTACCCACTGCAAGAGGGTGCCACTACCATTGCCCTACGACCAGTGGACCCTCAATGGGATCGGCGACTCTGAAACGGAGCAGGTGCCGCGCTTCGTTCCCTTCTCACATGCGCAAATGACGGGGGCACCCCCGAGGAGGAGAGCAGCGCAGTGTTGAATGAGGCGGTGCCACCTGCACCTAAGGCCATCCAGGAGCCCCAGCTTGTTGGCCCATCTGTGTTTGAGCCCCGGTCCACTGAGCCCCAGCCTGCTGGCTCATCTGTGTTTATGCCCCTGCCCATTGGTCCATCTGAGTCTGAACCCCTTTTTCCTGACCCCTCTGTGCCTGGAGTAGTTAGGTACAATCTGCGCCCTCGACGGAAGAACAGTGCACCAAAGGAGAAGTCAGATTAGTAGGGATGGACTGCGAGGATAAAGAATATGGTGTACCTTGCCTGCGGTACCAACGGTAGTTTAGGGAAAGGGAGATTGGTGCATTGTTCAGACATAGGACAGGGTGAATTCGACGTGCTCCCCCGAGAAAAAGGGGGGTACACTACCCTGGACGACGTGGGATTTCCTCAGAGAGGGCTGCGATCGCGCAGCTCCACTGAAAGTGCTCAACAGCACCACCGTAGATGAACAATAGGAGTCTGCCAGCAAGGCTCTGACGGACGCTGGGAACTTTGTCCCTTTTCTCTTCTTTATCATCGTTGGCTCCATTGCTTGTCCTTTCCTCTGATCCAATAATTTACCCATTTGGTCGCCCCATTATGGAGGAAGAACAGACTTTTGCAGCCCCGCGTTTTGGGCAGACTAGGTCTGGTTGGTCTGCTAAGAAGAAAGTGCTCTGTGCTGTTTTTGTATTGTCACTGTTGTTGATTTCGGGGGGGTGTCCTGGGTTTTGGAGTGCTATTGTAATACCTCATCATGTGTTATATACAAGATTGTTTCTCCAGGTCGTGCCAAAAGAGCAATACCAAGCAATTTATTTCTAGATTCACACAGAAAATTCTTTGGTGAAGGTACAGCTTGTTATCCTACTGACTCTGTTACAAGTTTGTGGACTGCTTACCCATTGTCACTGGTTAATTATACATATGTTCGCCCACCCCAATTTGTAGAGGTAAAGGGTGAGTTTGGGATGGGATAGCCCAGTCCCTGTTTGTACTATAGAAAGCCACGAGGGAAGGGATATCCAGGTTGTAACATTAATGTGTATTGCGACAATATGTATATGGAGGAACAGAACATTACTTTAACGGGTTGGCATTATCAAGATTTGACAGTCACTCGAGAAGCAGGTTACTATCCCGCATGCTGTCCGATAGTAAATAGAACTGACGCTTTCTTATACATAAATTGTTCTGGACTGATATTGTTCAAGAATACAATGTCTTTAGTGAAGAAAGATGATCCGAGCACAATGGGGATGAATACCAGATATGCTCCTGTAGATAACCAAGGTCCACTTTATGCACACCCAGGTTTTTACTTCTTGTCAAATGGTACTTACTCCAATGTTCATAATGGTACAGAGGACGTGGCTTTGGGAATGGTGCTTCCTCTTGGGGTGCCTTGTAAGTATAGTAAACAAAATATAAGATGGGTTAAAAGGACGTTAACAAAGGAATTCTGCGACGGTGTAACGGACCTGGAGGTCAATAATTATAGTAATGGTATCACCTTTGGGTATATACTTTCCTCCATTATTACGTTTGGTGGTACCGCTATGGCCAGGGGTGAAAGGGCTAGGGGATATTTTGGATGTAAGCTGCAGATACTGTCTAACTCTACAGTAGCAGCTTTGCGTGACATCACCACCCAGTTAGAAAGTATGCGAATATACTCCGAGCAAACAAGATATGCAGTCGATTTTATCTTAGCTAAGACCGGTGATGTGTGCGCATAGTAGGAGACCAGTGTTTAGTCTGGATCTTTATTATGGAAAACACAATTTTGATATTTTGGAAAATGTCAAAGGAATGGAGAGCGGAAATTGGGGTTGGTCCCTCTTTGGTGGATCTGGTTGGATTCTAGAAAAGGTGATCTATTTTGTTGTGATTTTGGTTGTCTGCTGTATTCTGGTGCAGTGCCTTCCCTTATGCTGTTCTTACTGTACAACGCTCCTCACCCCTAAGCTGCAGTTGCCAGTCCGTGACACTACTGCGATTATGTTGCAGAAGGATATTCACGAAATGATGCAAATAGATGAGGGCATCTTTGGTTCTACCACCTCCCTTGCAACTTCTATTCCTGATATTGACAATATGGATAATTTTCAGTGTTGATGTCTCCATGCATCTCGAACAACACCCCTAATGAATATACAGGCTACCAACGACTTAATGTCTATTCCTGTAGGATATTTTATGAATATTACTTGTGTGTACGGGCATATACTGATAGTCCTTTTACTTTGCATATAGCATTAGACAAAATAGTTAGCAAATGCTAAAAGGAGGGTCTGTTGGACTGAAAAATATGTCTAGCTGACTCCTTCTAGCATTGTGCGAGTTAAGTTAGCATTTGCGGCACCATTTTGTATTCAGCTGCCATTTTGTGCCATGATCGAAATTAAGCTTCTGTCTCACACCACCTGCTTCAGCTGAAAACAGCCTTGCTTGTTCTTTTTATTATTCAAGGCTGAACTTTGTTGCACTAATGAATAGCTTGTTCTGTGTTTGCATACCTTTCCTTGTATGTAGCCCTACTCCCACTCTCAGAGAGACGAGCACGGGCTGAGTAACCTTGAAGCTAAGATAGTGTGTTCCTGGTCTCAGGATGGTAACTCATCCTTCTGTGCCTCCTTTGTTAACCTGCTCCAACTGGAAATTTCCAGTCTGGGCGGGTCCAGTTGGGTATTGGAAATGTATAATATCTGATGTTATATTGGAGAGGGTCAGTCCCTCGGCAGCTATCCTAGGAGGCTGGTCAGACTGGACTCCGCTCGAGCGTATACTAATAAAATAACTTGGTTTGTATTCTCTACTGTCTGACCGACTCTTCATTTGTGTGGAAGGCTGAGAGGTGGTCGTGAGTGTCCCGGGTGGCCCTAATCGGGTCACTTCCTTCAACTCGCAGAATTCCTGCAGCACTTTAAGGGGCTAGGCAAGCTAAAACACAAACAGGGCATGCTCCACATTGTCACGTCAGTCAAACCCACAGTCCTGTGACATCGAAGGGTCCCCTTCCATCTGAGGACTCAAGTTGAACAAGACCTGCAAGCGCTTGAAGACCTCGGCGTTATTGAAAAGGTCACCGGTCCCACTCCCTGGGTGTCGCCTCTTGTTATAGCACCCAAGCCGAAGCAGCCTGCAGCCATAAGGCTCTGCTGGATATGCGACTCTTGAACCAGGCTGTTACAAGGGAGCGCCATATAACGCCCACTATGGACGACATCGTGGCCGATCTCAACGGAGCCAAGTGGTTCTCAAAACTCGGCCCAACAGCTGGAACTTGCCCCTGAGAGTAGATACATCACAACCTTCTCTACGCACACAGGACTCAGAAGGTACAAGAGACTGAGCTTTGGTGTATCTTCCATGGCAGAGGTCTTCCAGAACGCCATCAAGGAGACCCTGTCCGGACTGCTAGGGGTTATCAATCTAAGCAATGATATCCTCATTTTCTCAAACAGCCTCGAGGAACAGCACGTTCACCTGAGAGACGCGCTGTCGCCTGTCGGACAGTGGTCTGACACTGAACAAGAACAAATGTTCTTTCTATCAGGACTCCATTGAGTTCTTTGGATACTTATTCTACCGGGAAGGTCTGCGAGTGGATCCAAAGAAGGCCCTGGCCATCCAAGCAGCACCCATTCCCAGGAACTCGACGGACGTTCGCAACTTCCTCGGGATGGCCACCTATTGCAGACATTTTATTCCCAATTTGGCCACTGTGTCGGAACCCCTAAGTACACTTATACATGCTGGTGCATCCTGGGACTGGAATCATGAAGCTAACAAGGCATTCAAAGCAATCCAGGATGCCCTCATGAACAAGGTCACCATGGCGTACTTCCATCTGAAGAAGACAGAGTTGATCGTCGACGCCAGCCCCTATTGGTGTCTGTCAGAGAGTTGACACCAATAGCGTACGCCAGCAGAGCCCTTTAGGAGATGGAAATGCGGTATGCAGAGATCGAGCAGGAAGCTCTGGCCATAAGGTGGGCCTGCCAGCATTTCCACCTTTACCTTTGCGGACAGGAATTCAGAATAGTAACAGATTACAAGCCTCTTCTCCCTCTGTTCACAGGCACAACCCAGCTGGCTCCCCCCAGGATCAAGAGATGGGCGGTACAACTGCAAACATACACATTTGACATTGTCTACTGCCCAGATGCTAACAACCCGGCCGATTACCTGCCACGCCAGCCCCTACCAGAGGAGACCCCAAAATCAATCCAGGAAGAGGAGCGGACTGAAGAATTTTTCTAAATGGTTGTCTAGAGTGCCTGCCCCAAGGCGTTGACCTTAGAGGAACTCAGCGAAGTGACAAGGCATGATGAGAATCTGGTAAGGGCCAAAGAGGCACTGGCTCAGAGACAATGGCAATGCTTCCTTGATGGATTCCGATCACTAACCATGGAGGATCAACTCGCAAGACAAAAACTGTGGAGGGTCCGGCATGAACTAAGTGAAGGTCAGCACAGACTATTGTTGCTGGGCCAAATGAATTTGGTCCCCAAAGACCTGTGGAACAGAGTAATCAGTCTGGCTCACCTAGGGCATCAGGGCACGGTGAAAACTAAGGCCCGGCTCCGCAGCAAAGTATGGTTCCTGGGAATGGATGCCCTCGTCGACGAGGCTGTGCACAACTGCCATTCATGTGCCATAATGAGTGGGGACCAGCTGCCCGCACCCATTCTGACAGAAGAACAGAGCCATGATCCCTGGACCAAAGTCAGCATCGACTTCGGGAGTTTCCTCAAACGCCGAAGCACGGTGGTGATGGTAGACTCACACTCGAAGTTTCCTGTCGTGGAGGTGGTGCCGGTTATCGCTTTTCCTCATGTCAAGGCAGTGCTAGATAAGACCTGTGTGATGCTGGGTCTCCCAGAGGAGCTGAAGTCGGACAACGGTCCGCCCTTCTAGGGGTGCGAGTTTCAAGTGTACCTTACCTCCCTTGCCATCAAACACAGAAAGATCACCCCGCAGAGGCCAGAAGCAAACGGAGAAGTGGAGACGTTTATGAGGACTCTAAACCGTACTCTCCGGATAGGGGTGGAACTGGGAGAGGAGGCAGAGTGCTGTTTACACAGGTTCCTAAACACCTACCCGCAGACCCCCTCACAGCTTCACCAACTGCGCACCAGCTCACCTGCTGTTCCGGAAGCCCACGCGAGACAGCATCCCAGCTAGTCTGAGTGGCACCCCGTGGACCTTGACAGTGAAGCCTCTCAAGCCAGGCGGGAAGTCACCAACCGAAAAGTGAGTGCACACCAGAGAGCACAACACCCCTCCCTGCAGGTGTGCCATGTGGTGATCATCAAAGACAGGTACCCCGGCTGCAAGTTCAGAACCCCCTATGAAACAAAAGTCTGGAAAGTTGTCAAGATAAATGGCACCATGGTCACGGCTCAGCGAAGACATCGCACAGTCACCAGAAATGTTTCCTAGTTTAAGAAAGTGCCTGCCGCTCCAGAGAGAATTAAGGATAAATTCAAGGAGGCGGTTGGAGACGGAAATACCAGCGGGGCAAATGTTTCTCTGGAAAGGAGGAGAAGCTTGTCGGTGGATGAAGAACACGAAAGCAGGGGCAACAGCCAGCAAGGAAGCAGGCCCCTGGAGGAAGCCACAACGAATGATGGCTTGCTAGGGCAGGGCTTCAGAAACAGCTCCCGAAGCCAGAAGTATAGCATCCGGCCGAACCCTGCTCCCAGCCAAAGGCTAAGAGACTTTGTATGTAAAGCACAACCTGAATGAATCACTTGTTGTTCGAGCTTAAAAGAATGGGAAGAATGAAGAGAGCCACCCAGCCTCTACTTAACACAGTTTCCACTTATGTCACTCCCAGGGCCGGACATGGCCAGAGGAGATAAATAAACAGACGTAAGGCTGCTCTTGGCCTTCGCCGACACATAAGTAGAGTGTGTGGGTGCGTCATTTATAGCGCAGCGATAAGTAGGCCTATGCCAAGCCACGAGGTACAGTTGCCATGGCTACAGCAGGGAGCCTGGTAGAGGAAAGACAACTGACATACTAAGGACACAATGCAGGATACAGGTAAGGCACTGATCGGGGGAGCAAACGGAGACCGATGGAACCGAATAGGAAGAAAATAAAGGTGAAGGAGCAGACTAGCCGAGTGCGAACTATAGCGAGATCCCACAGAGTGAAAGCAACCAATGTTATCATACACCTTGCCACTGTGATATAAGGTATTATATACTGTCTGCCACTAACAACCCGGAAGTGTACCTGTGGGAAATGTCCCACTTGTGGATGGGGCTGTGCGTGTAAGTCTGGGAGTTGTAGTTCTGGTGCTATAATGACTTAGTAAATGGATCGGGTCCACAATTTCTTTGGATAATCTTTGGCTCACAGGTCATTTTCTGATGGCATTGCGGGTAGTTCTACAAGACGTTTGACTGCATTATGGGCAGAAGTTAATGGTATTCTTCTTGCAGGCATTTGTAGGGCAGCGCCTAATACCTTTGACTAACATTACAAAAGTTATCAGTTGGACGGTGATGAGAGAAATCTGGAATTGATGTTCTATGAGGAGTTCTGTTGTGATTACTCCGAGTTCTAACGTCCTGATATTAATCATTACAACCCTCCCATCCCTGCAATTCTCGGGTCTTCATTATGTTTGGAAGTATAAAAGGATGGTGGAACACCTAAGACCCAGAGGAGAAAGAACATTACTGGTAAATATTCTCTGGGCTGGAGAGTTACCAAGACTGTTCTTTCAGGTAGAGATGGTGACCGATAGCACAATGTGACATATCTGAAAGAGACACGTTAGTGACAGATTCCTTACCTTAGAATATCCCCGGGCGTCAGGCTGGATCCGGAAAGTTTTTGCATAGCAGTACCCTTGCGCATCGGTAGGCGGCGACGTGCGGCTCCGCCTCCGTCGTCGGGATCACCGGGATGACGTCGCGGGCAGTACTTAGACGCCGCCCCTGCGCACTGACGTCAGTTCTTCTTTTTCCGCGCCAGTAAGCGCAGATCCGGGAAGAGCAGTGCCCTAGTCATTTTTTGACTATCTTTTTGGTGATTTTTCACTGTTTTTCTCCACGAGTCTCTCGACTCCGAAGGTGTCGGTAGGGATGCCCGGCTTCAAGCCCTGTGGTCGTATGATGTCGATCACAGACCCGCATTTAGAGTGTCTCTACTGTCTCGGCCGCGACCACGACACGAAGTCGTGCCCCGACTGCCGGGCCTTGCACCCGAAGGCTTTGCGAGAGCGGTCTCGAAAGCTCCTCGAGGTCCGGCAGTCGGCTCCGCGCCACACCAGGCCCCGGTCACGTGAGAGGTCGAGGGGCCGGTCGCGGAGTCCTCATCGGTCGTCGGGGTCCAAGTCTTCGCACTCCTCCGGTAAGTCGAAGCATAAAA
The DNA here is from genome assembly GCA_963921515.1 of Calotriton arnoldi. Lineage (NCBI taxonomy): Eukaryota > Metazoa > Chordata > Amphibia > Caudata > Salamandridae > Calotriton > Calotriton arnoldi. The sequence continues at coordinate 730,972 of CAWUFW010008767.1, forward strand.
AGTCTAAGAAGCGTCATCGCTCCACGACTTCGCCTCGCCGGTCTCGCGACTTGGCTAAGGCTCCTGTCGGCACCGTCCCCGCGGCTCCGGGAGTGCCTGTGGAGCCGCCCCGCATTACCCGTCCTTCCCGGGTTCGGGGGCGACTCCGGCCGAGATACAGGAATTCCTGTCGGCCATGGCCCGCCTCTTCGGGCCTCAAGGTCCCCCCGGTGCGCCTTCGGGCCCCGTGGGCCCTGATGGGGTTTCCCCGGCGCCGCCGACGACTCCGGTCCCGGCGCCGCCTGTCACACCAGCCTCGACCCCGGCCTCGATCCCGGCTCCGGTGCTGCCGCAACCCCCATCGATGCCGGTTGACCTAACTACACCTCCGCCGGCGCCGATATCTCCGGTGCCGTTTCCGACGCCGCCCGGGGCTCTGGGCGGCGTCGTTCCCCGGTTCTCTCCGGATCCGGACATGGCACCGGACCAGCGTCGCTCGACGCCGGCTCCGACGCCGCTGAGACCTTGGGTCCCGCGTTTCCTTCCTTCTCCTTATTTTGAACCTGAGGAGGACGTAGAGGACTGGGAGGGGTCGGAGGACCCTCTCACACAGCAGTGTGAGTATGATCAGGACTGGGCTGAGGAACTTGTGGATGCCAGTGGGCTGGACACCTCCCCTGACCCTGGCATGCTGTCTCCTCCTTCCGTGGCAACGGAGGAGGGAGCAAATTTTGCAACGGTGTTGCGTAGAGCAGCTGGGGCCTTACACCTCCAATTGCCTACAGTGGCCGTCAGGACTAACCTCCTGACGGAAGTGCTTCAACCGGCGGCTACCTCCTCTGAGCCACTGCTGCCGTTTAATGACGCACTTTCTGACGTTCTTTTGGGCACCTGGTCCAAGCCCGCCACAGGGGCTCCTGTGGATAGGAACGTGGCCCGACGCCATCGCCCCGCTCCGGGTGACCCCCTGTTCCTCTCCCAACACCCCACTCCTGAGAGCTTGGTTGTCCAAGCCTCTGCTTCCCACACCGCCTTCCCTACCGCTCCTCCGGATAGGGAATCCAAACGCCTGGATCAATTTGGGAAGAAGGTCTTTTCTTCCTCCAGTGCTGGCTTGCGGTCTGTCAACACCGCTTGCCTTTTGGGCCGATTTTCCCACTCTCTGTGGAACTCGGTGGCGCTAGCTTTGCCCCAGTGTCCTGAGGAGGTCCAGACACTGCTTTCCCGCGCCATTGCGGAAGGAAGAGATGCGGCTAAATTCACCATTAGATGTGGCCTTGATACCGCCGACTCGCTGGGTAGATCGATTGCAACGACAGTGGCGCTGCGACGTCACGCCTGGCTGAGAACCACTGGTTTCTCGGGTGATGTCCAGAACACTCTTATGGACATGCCCTTTGATGGGGTCGGTCTTTTTGGGAACAAGGCAGACCATGCGCTGGAGCGTTTTAAGGACTCACGGGCTACGGCCAAGTCCCTGGGCCTTTCTGCTGTACGCCCTCCGCAGCCATCTGCTTTTCGCCCCTTTCGTGGCCACGGAAGGGGTGCCCAGTCACGTCCGCTGCCCAGCCACCGGCCCGCGCAGCAAGCGTCTTCGCGTGGCCGAGGACGTGGCTCCCGCCGTGGCGGGTCAGGTAACCAGCGTGCGGGTCAGGCCACCAACCCCGCCCCGTCCGCGGCCTCCAAGCCCTCCTAGTCCTTCCTTTCAGGTGCACAGCACGCCAGTAGGGGGCAGGGTCTGCCATCACCTTCACCACTGGCGTGCCATCACCTCGGACAGGTGGGTCTTGGACATTGTCCGAAGGGGCTACTCCCTCCCCTTCGAGACCACCCCCCCAGCCATGCCACCTCAATTCCACCGCATGTCAGGGGATCACTTGGTGCTTCTTCAGAAGGAAGTTGCTGCCCTCTTGGCCAAGAGGGCCATCGAGTGCGTTCCGACCCCAGAAGTAGGACGTGGTTGCTACTCCCACTACTTTCTGGTGCCCAAAAAGGACAAGGAGGACATGCGTCCTATCTTGGACCTCCGGAACGTCAATCGCTTCCTCCGGAAGGAGAAGTTCAAGATGCTCACCTTAGCTCAGGTCTTGACTGCCCTCGACCCTGGAGACTGGATGGTAGCGTTGGACTTGCAGGACGCTTATTTCCACATCCCCGTCCTGCCGGCCCACCGGCGTTACCTGTGGTTCATGGTGGGCCCTCGAGCATTTTCAATTCACCGTGCTCCCCTTTGGCCTCACAAGTGCCCCTCGGGTGTTCACGAAAGTGATGGCGGTGGTCGCAGCTCATCTGCGCCGGGCAGGGGTTCCAGTCTTCCCCTACCTCGACGACTGGCTGCTGAAGGCGGGCTCGTCCCAGGCAGTCGTCTCCCACCTCCAGACTACGGCCGAACTCCTGCACTCGCTGGGGTTCTCCATCAATGTGCCGAAGTCGCACCTGATTCCTTCTCCACAGCTCCTTTTCATCGGAGCAGTTCTGGACACGACGCAGTTTCGGGCCTCTCCTCCCGAACGGCGAGTCAGGGATATTCAGGCTATGATTCCGATCTTTCAGCCTCTATCCTGGGTTTTGGTATGGATGACCCTGAGGCTGCTGGGCCTCATGGCCTCCTGCATCCTGCTGGTCGACCATGCCAGATGGCATATGCAGGCTCTGCAGTGGGACCTGAAGTTCCAGTGGGCGCAGCACCAGGGCAACCTGTCCGATCACGTCCAGATCTCGGAGGGGACTGCAAAACAGTTGCAGTGGTGGCTCTCGAACCGGCAATCGGTCATGGGCAGATCCCTCTCCCTTCCCCAGCCAGAGCACACAGTCGTGACGGACGCGTCCCTTCTGGGATGGGGCGGTCACATGGGAGAGGCGGAGATCAGAGGCCTCTGGTCTCCGGCGGAGTCCCGGCTCCATTTCAACCTTCTGGAGCTCCGGGCGATCCGACTTGCACTCAAGGCATTCCTTCCCTCTGTCAAAGGGAAGGTAGTGCAGGTGTTCACAGACAACACCACCGCCATGTGGTACTGCAACAAACAAGGTGGGGTGGGGTCGTGGACCCTATGCCAGGAGGCTCTGCGCCTCTGGACATGGCTGGAACATCAGGGCATATTCCTGATGGTTCAACACCTGGCAGGTTCCCTGAACGCCAGGGCGGACGAACTCAGCCGCAGGTGAATGATGGATCACGAATGGCGTCTTCACTCGGAAGTGGCGCAAGGACTCTTTCTACAGTGGGGAGAGCCTTGGTTAGATCTATTCGCCACCGAAGAGAACGCGCAATGTCATCAGTTCTGCACGTTGGAATTTCCAAGGCGGCACTCGCTCGCCGACGCTTTTCGTCGCGAGTGGAGTTGCGGTCTGTTGTACGCTTTTCCGCCTATACCACTTCTACCCAGAGTGTTGAAGAAGATTCGGCGCGACCGGGCCCAAGTCATCCTTGTGGCTCCGGACTGGGCTCGAAGAGTTTGGTATCCCGAGATACTCAGTATGAGCGTCGATCCCCGGACCCGTCTGCCTCTTCGGGAGGATCTTCTGTCGCAGCAGCAGGGGACGGTCCTCCACCCGAACCTGTCCAGTCTCCACCTGCTTGCGTGGAGATTGAGCGGCGGCAGTTGATTCCTTTCGACTTGCCTCCCGAAGTTTGTGATGTGATTCTGGCAGCCAGGCGTCCCTCCACTAAGGTGGTATACGCCTGCAGGTGGAACAAGTTTGTGGCATGGTGCACAGCAAAGGCTGTGAATCCCTCTCTGCCACTCTTTCTGAGGTTCTTCTGTTCCTTCTTTCTCTGGCCCAACAGGGTTCTGCCCTGGGTACCATCAAGGGCTATCTTTGTGCAATCTCGGCCTTCCTCAGGCTCCCTGATCAGCCCTCTCTTTTTAAGTCCCCTGTTGTTAACAGGTTTCTAAAAGGCATTACACACCTCTTCCCTCCTGTTCCGTTTGTCATGCCTCAGTGGGACTTAAACTTGGTTCTTACCTTTTTAATGTGCGCTCCCTTTGAGCCTCTCCATAACTGTCCTCTTCGTCTTCTTACTCTGAAGACAGCCTTTCTGGTGGCCATCACTTCCGCTCGGCGGGTGAGTGAGCTCCAGGCTCTATCATGCAAACCTCCCTTTCTGTCTGTCCACCCAGACAAGGTTGTTCTTAGGACGCGTCCGTCCTTCTTGCCAAAGGTGGTTACTGCCTTCCACATTGGGCAGACCATCACTTTGCCCACCTTCTTTCCGCATCCTTCCAGAGAGGAAGAGAGGCTCCACCGTCTGGACCCAAAACGTGCGCTTTCCTTTTATATCAACCGCACACAACACTTCCGGGTGGATGACCAGCTCTTTGTTGGCTACGTGGGCGCCAAAAAAGGTCGGGCGGTGCACAAGAGAACCATCTCCCGCTGGGTAACCTTGTGTATCAAAGCCTGCTATTCTTTGGCTAAGAAGGAGCCTCCTGTTGGGCTGCGTGCCCATTCCACCAGGGCAACGGCTGCTACCACGGCTTTAGGCTGCGGTGTTCCGCTGCAGGATATATGTCAGGCAGCTACGTGGGCCTCGCTGCACACGTTTACCAAACATTACTGCCTTGACAGCCAGGTCCGGAGGGACGGCTTCTTTGGCCGTTCTGTCCTCCGGGACTTCCTCGTCTGATCTTTGTTCGCAGACCCACCACCGGGGTTGGTATTGTTGGGGTATCTATTCTAAGGTAAGGAATCTGTCACTAACGTGTCTCTTTCAGATGCACAAGTTACTAACTTGTGTAACGATATATCTGTAAGAGACAGTAGTTAGTGACAGATTCCTACCGCCCACCCATCCTCCCCGTTCTGCGAACTGATTTCTAGGGTTAAGGACATCCCTTTCAGGGCCCTAGTATTTTTCAGACACCTATGTCAGCTTCTTGCATGGCTCTGCGTTCCTGGCGTGGAAAGTCGTGTACAGAACTGACGTCAGCGCGCAGGGCGGCGTCTAAGTACTGCCCGCGACGTCATCCCGGCGATCCCGACGCCGACGACGGACGCGGAGCCGCACGACGCCGCCTACCGACGCGCAAGGGTTCTGCTGCGCAAAAACTTTCCGGATCCAGCCTGACGCCCGGGGATATTCTAAAGTAAGGAATCTGTCACTAACTACTGTCTCTTACAGATATATCGTTACACAAGTTAGTAACTTGTGCTTCTCTACATTGGGCTAGTCAGAACCGGAAAACGGAAACGGAAGTTGTTTCGATTCTTGACTAGAATTACTCACAAAGAACACCCATGAATTGTCTTCAAAAAGATGAAGAGTCACACAGATGAAGCAGATTGGCTTTCAGCCTTTGTCAGCTCCAGTCGCAGGCGAGATGCGGGTTGGCCTTGCCAGCGGCTCCAGGATCCTGGTCTTTGTAGGTCCAAGCACCCCCGTATCCCTTTGGCAAGGTCCTATAGTGCCTGAAGAAGGCAGGCGCTGTACTCGTAGGACTGTCCCCCTCCTTGTCTCCTTCAGCAGCACAAACAGCAAAGTCTGTTTCTCATTCCAGGGGCTGTAGTCCTCCCCCTCAAAGGGACGCAGGCAATAATTCTACTTCCGGCTTTCCTTTCTTTACACAGAAGAGCAGAGCGGTTCGAGTAAATGGTCCACATACTGCGAGAAAACTAAGGTGAATATGAATGCCATTAAAACACAGGTCAGTACATTTGGAGACAAGTTACCAGGATTTAAGTGTTCATTCAATAACATAGTTTCAGTGTAGTCACCTTCTACAAAAGCACCAGAACATGATAAAGGTAAGCATCTTGTACGCTAGGAGTGACCTGAATACATTTAATAGAGCTTCTGGTGGCCTCTGGTTTGTGCGTCTCATTAGAGCACTTAAGCTGGGGAGACTCCTACATTTCTCTACTCTCCCTTAACTAATCTAGAAACCCCTGATCATGATGACATACACGAGAGAAAATGCTAGAAACAGGCGTCTTTCAGGTGCACAAACCTCAGTGACAGAGGCAATCTGAATTGAGTCAGGCGTCCCTTCCTTTAATGCCGAGGTTAAAACTAAAGTGAGGAGGTTTTATTTAAATCTGATGGAGCTGCTCTCTACATAAGCAAACTACTGGAGGGGGAATGTACATAGACTCAGGATATCAGAGAAAGGCTCGGTGGCCTGTCCTGGAAATACAAGCTCGAGAAGAAGGGTGCTGCGGCTATAGCAAAGGCCGCCACCGAAGGGGGCCTCGAGGGCCGGTGCCATAACGGCCGCCAGAGCCCGCAAGGAACGGATCCGGTTTGCGCTGGTTTGCGCCGCCCGGAGATGCAGCGGGGCGAAACGCACCCGAGGCCCACTCCACCCCCCCTTCCAAGGACAAAGGAAAGGGGGAAGGGGGATATAAGGCGATGCTCACCCTGGGCAGCTCACCTTTACATCAGGGAGCTGGGGGAGCGGCGCCAACGAATTTCGAGTCCCACCCACCCACACCTACAACAGCAATGTCGCAGTGCTGACAGGGACGAAAGGAGCTAATGGTACAATGGTTGGCTATGGAGACACACCGGGCGGTGTGTGGGAGTAAGGCCACTCACTTTGGGATGCCTCACGGCTAAGTGGAGTGGTGCCACTCACTTTGGGATGCCTCACGGCTGAGTGAAGTGGTCTAACAAAAGGGGGCAGCAAACGGAGACGGCACTCGCAACCCAGCCCCCGCCGGACGGCAGGGCACGAAAGAGTCTAACAAGGTAGCGAGCTGTGGCCTAACTCCGGGAAGAAGCTACCCCCACAGGAAAATATCCCAAGAGAGCGCAAATCCAACCAAAAGGGACGGAAACAAAAGGTGTATTGGTTTGGTTATGGCTACACACCGACAGGGCGGTGTGTAGAAGGAAGGCCACTCACTCTGGGATGCCTCACGGCTGGGTGAGTACGCCTGACAAAAATCGGGGTAGCAAACGGAGACGGCACTCGCAGCCCAGCCCCCGCCAGACGGCAGGGCACAAAAGAGACTAGCAAGGTAGCGAGTTGGGGCCTAACTCCGGGGAAAGGCTACCCCCCACACGCAAGGGGCGTGGAAAACAACAAAGAACAATCTACGAGCTGTCAGGGTGATTTACGACCCTAGGAGATGCAAGTGAGCAAAAGACAAACCAGTGATTTATGGCTGATGATTTATGATGCCCATGCAGAATGATTTATGACAACAAAAATGATGACGGATTTGTGACAGAATGATTTATGACCTCCCGATGATTTATGACCATGATTTATGGCTGCTGATTTATGATGATCAGGCAGGGTGATTTATGACAACAAAATAATGGCCGATTGCGGCAGAATGATTTATGATACCCAATGATTTATGACCCATGATTTATGATGTCCAAATGACACTGATTGATACCCAATCCGTAATGATGTATGATAATGATTTATGACCCCGGCCCCAAGAAGGTGTCCAGGGGAGTTGTACAAATACGACGTATGTAAGGAGTAATAAAACTGCGGCCAACAACCACCACAAAAATACAATGACTGTTGGCTGTTTGTAGTAAGGAAGATACACAAGTATGGTACGGTTCCTGGAATGGGCACAGTGCGGCTGTTAATGTTCCACCACTCTTAACCAAACAAGGGAAGGGAGTCCTGATTAGTGTGCGTTTACTGTCGATCATGTTGCTGTGGGAAGACAGAAACCCACAGGCCTACTGTTCTCATCAAAGAATGACCCAGGCATGACCACCTGCCTGGCCTTCACTCTGGATCAAATTTTAGCTCGCCTGATATTGAACATACAGCTCGGCTTGGCGGTGAATATAGAGCAAACACATTGCAAGGCTGCACAGGCTAGCTAGTGAGAAAAGGATGTGATTGTCACCTTGGCGTAACCGTCAGCTTGTCTCACCTTTTACCTAATTGCCTCCTGTAGGGGTAAGCGAGACAATTGTACCTGCCACCCGTGTTTGTAAGAAGTGACATTAGAGAAACACGTAAAACGAGTTTCTCTTTGTTCTGGAAAGCCCTGAATTAGCAATAGCAGTAGACGTGTTTAGGTAGCATTGTAAAATACTATCCATTTGTAAGAAGTATTGTAAAGTTATGCTAATTTAAAAATGTGTTTTAAGAAATTAATTCATATATGCATCTTTTGATAATAGTGAATTATTGTTCTATTCTTGTTTATGAGGGTCGTAAGGCTTAATGACGTGAATTTTAATAATAACATTGGATATGCCGCAGAGGTGACCTGAAGCCCATTCTTGGGGCATTTGGCCTGAATCTAGCTGTACGCTCTGTTTCAAAGCTAGCCCCAGACTGGAGGGGAGCCAAGCCTGGCAAGGTGCATTGTAATGTTTGTGTGCCCCAGCTCCATGGCACTCAACCACGGGGGAACTGTCACTCTTTGTTTATTGGCATCCAGGCAAGTCTTTTACTATTCCTGGGGTCTTCTCTCTCCAGAAGGATGGAACACCAGATGTAGGGCATGAACAATCAGCCCATCCCCTCCAGGTTAAACCTAAAGACAGTAGGGCTATCAGGTGTGCTCACACCCAGAATGCACTAGGTTATCACACAAAAGTCCAGAACTGGGAACAGGGTGTCTGTGGTGACAGAGTGAGGCTGCCACACCAGCATGTGAGGGACCGCCTGGCAGCTCAGCACAATTCCCACATGGAGCTGTCAACTGGCCCCAACAAAAGCAACAAGCATGCTGGGACTTGAAGTTTCACTTTTCTATTAGGCACAGAGACAAGATGTGCAGTCACAATGGGCTGGGCTGTTCCCGGTTGGAGCAGGGTCAGGACTGGGTTGTGTGCGGCTGGGTCTGGGCAGGGGTGTCATGGTGAGCAGGGGAGCAATGGGTTGGAGTGCTGCCCTGAGCGAATGCCAGTGGCTAGACTTGTTGCAAGCATCCTCCCATCACCTTTTGTGTGTTTGACATACATTAGGTACTTCAGTATCTCATTATATATAGACGAGTGTCAGCATATAGGTTTCTGTTCCTTTCTAGCAGAGTATGAAAATATGATTACAGGGAAAAATAACTGTAATAGAAGTGTATAACTATATCTTTTGATATCAAAATGAATAATCTGAAAGAGACTATTAGTTATAGATTCCTTACCTTAGAATTACCCCCAGGGCCCTAGTTATGTGCACCAGTGGTCAGTGTCTTGCATGGCTCTGCGCTTCTGGCATGGAATGTCGTGTAAAAACTGACGTCAGCGCACGAGGGCGGCGTCTAAGTAGATACCGCAACGTCATCCCGGCGATCACGACACCGACGACAAACACGGAGTCGACCGATGCCACCTACCGACACGCAGTGGTACTGCTACGAAAAAATTTCTCCTGATCCAGTCTGACGCCTGGGGGTAATTCTAAGGTAAGGAATCTATAACTAATATATGTCTCTTACAGATATATCATTACCGAAGGTAAGTAATTTGTTCAATTATAATAGTAAAAAATTGTGCATATGCAGCCTATGTATACGCACAACATACATGGGTATGTCTGAATGTGTAACTATTATTACATGTATGTACATATGGATTGCATGCAGATATAAGGATTTATTCATTGTACATCAATATTAATAGATGTAATGTTTATTTGTGTGTTTGTTATATATACTTGTAGATCTAGATGTGTGGGTATGACTGTGTGTGTGTGTGCGTATATATGGAAAGTTGCCGCTCCGGATGGAACGCACTCGCCGGAGGTCAGGCCAGGGACAGGGCTGCTCGCTCAGGACATCTCCCCTCACAGACGCTGCCTACGCGTTTCGGGATACCTCCCTTCCTCTGGGCAGCATAGAACAAAATGAAAGACATCAGCAGTTCATATTTAAAGTCCCTTCTTTATATCGCATGATTAACCCTGATGAAAAACCAGGTAAGTGAAACTGTTGCATGATGGGACTGGAAGTCCTGTTTAGCATATCAAAGTGGGCGCCGGCTTACAAGTTGCGAATTAAAATTTCCGCAGCAATGTACTTACAATGCGCAGTGGAGCTGGAGGGGTCTGTGAATTGGCAGGGCGCCACTTTGTACATCGTTTGTCCCTCGAGGAAATTTTAATTCACAGCTTGTAAGCCAGCGCCCACTTGGATATGCTAAACAGGACTTCCAGTCCCATCATGCAACAGTTTCACTTACCTGGTTTTTCATCAGGGTTAATCATGCGAAATAAAGAAGGGACTTTAAATATGAACTGCTGATGTCTTTCATTTTGTTCTATGCTGCCCAGAGGAAGGAGGTATCCCGAAACGCGTAGGCAGCGTCTGTGAGGGGAGATGTCCTGAGCGAGCAGCCCTGTCTCTGGCCTGACCTCCGGCGAGTGCGTTCCATCCGGAGCGGCAACTTTCCTTTGTTGAATATGTGTGGCCAAGCCCAGGCCACGGCTTCGCACCACCACGAGACCCGAGTGGGTCCGCAGCAATGTACTTACAATGCGCAGCGGAGCTGGAGGGGTCTGTGAATTGGCAGGGCGCCACTTTGTACATCGTTTGTCCCTCGAGGAAATTTTAATTCACAGCTTGTAAGCCAGCGCCCACTTGGATATGCTAAACAGGACTTCCAGTCCCATCATGCAACAGTTTCACTTACCTGGTTTTTCATCAGGGTTAATCATGCGAAATAAAGAAGGGACTTTAAATATGAACTGCTGATGTCTTTCATTTTGTTCTATGCTGCCCAGAGGAAGGGAGGTATCCCGAAACGCGTAGGCAGCGTCTGTGAGGGGAGATGTCCTGAGCGAGCAGCCCTGTCTCTGGCCTGACCTCCGGCGAGTGCGTTCCATCCGGAGCGGCAACTTTCCTTTGTTGAATATATATATATATATACATATATGTATATATATATATAATTATTTTAGTTATAGCCAGTGTCACTAGAACTATGCGGCGGGGGGGTGAATTATGCAGCAGTTGCACGTAAATTATGCGGCAAGTAAAGCCAAATTGTGCGGCACAATGTGGCATAGTTTTTGATAGTATTGCTGCAATATTTTGAAATTTTTACACTTGTTAACATTGGTTGCACCTCATTACCAGTACCAGTTGAACACCCAAATATAGGAGTAAGCAACAGAAAGATGAACAGTTAATATTGTCAAAGAGTATTCCACTGCAGGGCAACATGTGCAGCTGCGTTCTTAGTAACATTTGAACTGTTTGAGCTAGAAACAATTTTTTTGTTGAAATCTGCAGAATATGCAGCAGATGAAGAATTGTGTGGCAAATGCGGCAAATCTGTAATTATACGAAAACTGCCGTGGCCACACAATTGCATAATTCCAGTGGCCCTGGTTATGGCAAAAAGGAAAAACAAAATGTTTTAAAATGAATCTATATGTAACAATATATGTATGTGTTTGGCATCACATATATATGTATGTCATAGTACATAATAAATAAGTTATTTACATAACATAGGTGGAGTGTGTGTATATGACATTGCATGTCTTCTGTGACAGCACTTATATGTCACATTATGTAAATCTGACAATACGGAATGTATTCAGATATAAAAGCAAATTACTGCATATGTTTCTTTATATATGAATATGTACGGATAGTGCATGCATACTTAGACATGAGAAAATATGCTTGTCAGAGTATGGAGATGAGGTTATTGTAATACATGTGTCTATACTTGGTACTATACTTCCAGCTATAAGCAGAAACATTTATATCAGGTGTAAAATGTACATTACACCACAGACCATGGACATTTTGCTCCTTCTTTGTTCATATAGATGTATATACTGGGGGTTTTATGTCTTCTACAAAAACTTTAATAAATGTAATGTGTATATATCGGTTTTTTGTCTTCTACAAAAACATGAATAAGTGTCATGTCCATATATGTATATGTATCCATAGATATCATTACATATTTATATGTGCGGATATGTCTTTATACATGTATATGTTAATTTCAGTTACTTGTTAAAAACAAATATGTTCCCTTCTTCCTTTGTCTCATTCCTCCTCTTTCTGACTCATTCTAAACCTTTCTGACTACTATAAACTCCCACACATCCTTTTTGAACCCCCGCCCCCATTTTTAGTCAACTCACCTAACAGGCGCATTAGTCCACTACTCCCAATAACAACTTACTACTTCCCCTTTGTAGAGTGCTATACAGTGTTGCAGTTTGTCGCCCTGAGGGCTGGGCGCGACATGAGGCTATAAATAAATGAGCAAGTGGTTGCTCGTGGCCACTGCTGAATATCATACCTTTTTTTTTTTTAAAGATGTTTTTATTATTTCGAAAAACATATCAGTCACAGGTATATCAGCATTTAGTACATTTTCATGCAATTGTTTCCCACAATACATATGTAACAAACTTTCACTGTTATGCAGCCATTTATATTCTATCTGTCCCATCGATTTTCTGTCAGTTCCATCTCAGTAGTAGGCGATATACACAGTTCACCCCGGTACACATTCCATTTACCCCATTTTCTATCCCATTTCTTGGGACATCCTCTAGTCTTGAATACCTCTTTTTCTGCTATCATGCATTTATCTAGTTCCTTTGCCCAGCTCCTCGATGATGGCACCTCGGCTGCTCCCCACTTCATCGCTATTGTGCGTTTCACCAGTGTAAATCCTAGAGTAACCCACTGTTGTTCCACCCCTGTAAGGTCCATCGCCTCCCATATGTTGAGGAGCCCCAATTGTGGTGTCATTTTTATCTCCTTTCCTATTGCTCTCTGTATGTGATGTGTAGCCTTTTCCCTTAAGGCCCGTATGTGGGGACATTCCCATATGATATGATAAAAAGTTGCCTCCCCATGGCATCGGCAGAGACATAGGGCATCCTGTCTACTCCCAATCTTTGCAAGAGTAACCCCAGTGAGGTAAGTTCTGTGCAGGACTTTTAGTTGGATAAGACGAAGTCTAAGAGGGATGGCTGCCTCCCTTGGGGACATCTTCGCCGTTTGCCAGTCGTCATCTTCAATAAGTCCTAGATCGGTTTGCCACTTTTCTCGGAGAGTTTGAAACGGGTCGGGTAAATTATTACAAAGTTTCTGATACGTTAGCGACACAGCTTTTTTAACAATGGTTCAGAAAGCAATCTGTCCTCCAGGGAGGATGCCTCCGGTACCTCCTCGCTACTCAAGAGTGCCACTTTGAGGGCGTGACGGACCTGTAGATAGCGGAAGACCTCCCCCTGTGCTAGATCATACTCCTCCCTTAATTCTGCAAATTTTAGTATCTTTCCCTTTTTCCACAAATGGCCTACTGTAGAGATACCTATAGTGTCCCATCTGTCAAACCCTGATTGGTTGCATAGTGTACCTAGTTTTTGAGCTGACCACAACGGGGTAGCTTGAGTCAGTACGTCCAGCCAGCCGAGTCTTCAATTGGCCTGACGCCAGACCTCCACAGTATGGGCCGTTGGGCCCAGGTACCGACCCCTCATAGCATTTGAATAAAGGGCCCCCAAGTAACCTTCTCTACCCATTTGATATTCATCTAGGAGATATGCAGGGTCCGACCACCAGCTGTGAGGCCCAATAATATAGGCACATATCTGGGAGTGCTATACCTCCGTCATACCATCCTCTGGTTAGTTTATGTAAGGCGATGCGCGGCGTCTTTCCATCCCATAATAGAGTCCTGACCTCACTCTCAATATTTTTAAAATACGAATCATGGACCTTATGTGGGCAATTCTGAAGGATGTATAGGAATCAGGGGAGAGCCAACATCTTGTAAAGGGCGGCTCGACCCAGCAAGGCGAGAGGGGCAATGTTCTCCAGTGTTTGACATCATTACGTAGTCTGTCCAGAAGCACAGCCAGATTTTTTGTATAAAACAGATTGGGATCGGGGTCATATAGATCTCGAGGTACCGGAATCCCTCCACAGCCATCTCCACTTCCCATCCTAATGGGAGTTTAGGGAGCGGTCCTTGAATAGCAAAAATCACGGATTTGGACCAGTTAATTGAGTATCCTGAATATTTACCGAAATTAGTGAAAATATTTAAAATCCTATGCACTGACTTTGTTGGTGACGCAAGATACAGCAGAATATCATCGGCATAGAGAGATATTCTGTCTTCCTGCCCCTCTGCCCACTTCAACCCCCTCAGCAGTGGATCTCCTCTGACCCATGTTGCCAGTGGCTCTAACATCAATGAGAAAATCAGTGGGGACAGGGGGCAACCCTGCCTTGTGCCTCTTCTCAATGAAAATGTTCTGGACAGGCGATTGTTGACCTTAACCTGGCCTTTAAGATCTGTATAAAGTAATTTAACCCATCCCAGGAACTTTGGGCCAAACCCTAGGCGCCGCAGCACCTCGAATAGATATGGCCATTCTATTGAATCAAACGCCATTCTGGCGTCCAGGGACAACGCCACAGCATCTTCCTCTATGACGTGCTTGCGGCCCAGGACACTGTGAAGACGACGGATATTCAGCGCTGTGTTGCGGCCCGGCACAAAGCCAGACTGGTCTACATGAACCAGGGAAGTGATAACAGGGGTTAGGCGAACAGCCAAGATTTGCGCGAGGATTTTTGCTTCAACATTAATTAATGAAATCGGTCTGTAGGAACTGCAGCTATCGACGGGTTTCCCTGGTTTACGGATAACAACAATAGAGGCCAATCTTTGATCCTCTGGTAGGACCCCCCTTTCATAACTTTCATTGTACATGTTACTCAAATGGGGCATTACGAGCGAAGCTGTTGATTTGAGAAATTCAATGGGGATCCCATTAGGCCCCATTGCCTTCCCCCACTGTATGCTATTTATTGCAGTGCCAATTTCATCGTCTGTGAGATCTTCCTCTAATGCGTCCCTATCCTCCGAGGACAGGGCAGGCATACGCATATCTGCCAATAGTTGGCGAGAGTCCTCCGCTGTGGTGCCGACCGAGGGCGTATAGATCCTTTCCAGGTGATCCGCAAAGGCATCCGCAATTGCCTGCGGGTCCAAGAGTGTCTGCGTGCTATTGATTTTTAATCTGGGGACCCAACGTTCTGTTTGTTCCCTTTTTTCTAACCATGCGAGCAACTTGCCCGCTCTATCTCCCATTTCATAAAGCCTGTGACGTGTGGACAGTAATTTGGCTCCAGCCCGCTCCCGGGCTAGGGTTCTATATTCAAGTTGTTTAATGGTTAAGTGATGTTCCGTGGATTCGCTAGGTGACCGTGAGTGTTCTGTTTCGAGCTGCTGAAGCTCTCTTTCAAGCTGTTATATTTGCAATTGCTACTTTTTATTATATCCCACCTTGAAAGCTAATGCCTGTCCCTTCACCACTGTCTTAAAGGCCTCCCATATTATCTGCGCCGAGTCCACCGACCCGACGTTTTCTTTGAAATAGTTCTCAGAGTGTGATATTAGACTCTCTTTTATTTCTGGGACCTTGAGAAGCCAGGGATTAATAACAATTGTATTGCGTTGTCTCTGATTATGATGCGTAAGTTCCACCCACACCGGGGAGTGATCAGAAATACCACGTGGTAGACAACGTGGTTTCCAAAAGGTACCAATATTTACCGATTGGGTCAAAAAATAGTCAATGCGGGAGAGGCTTCTGTGGGCACTTGAGTAATAAATGAAGTGAGTCAAGTCTGGATGGAAGTAACGTCATATGTCGATGACGCCCATGGCCGTGATAAACTCTGACGTGTGTGTTGGAACGTGTCTGGGGGCGTATCGGTTGTCTATCTACTTGGTCATTAAGGGTCATATTGAAGTCTCCCCCTAGAATTAGCGTACCCAATGGGAGGTCTAGCAAGATTTTTCCCAAGTCCGTCAGCGCCTCTTTCCCTAGCGCTGGTGGGACGTAAGCTAAAATACCATTAAGGGATCTACCCTCCCAACTTGCCTCCAAAACCGCGAATCTACCTTGGGGGTCTGCCCATGTATGTATCGGAGTGAGTGCGAGACTTCGTTTTACCAATATACCTGTGCCTCTGGATCCCGAAGTGTATCCTGCATGGACAAGAAGTTTATATCCCCATCGGGTCAGGGCTTTACACTTGTTCCCCAGTAAGTGTGTTTCTTGTAGCAAGACTAGATCCGGGGCGTGTCGTTTAAGGTACTGCAGCACGATGCCCCTTTTTATTTTGTCCCCCATCCCATTGACATTCCATGTCAGAACAGAGAGTGATGTCTCTACAGAGTTTCCCGCCATTTCACTGTTAGGGGTGGGTATATATGAGCCCGGGAGCAGACTACACGGGCAGCTATGACGCTAGCCGGCCCACCTCTTACGGTATTGGATATGGAGTGGCGTGTAGGAACACAAACCTAGAAAGCGACAGGAACCCATTCTGATCATGAATGAAGATAGATTGCGTGACTGATTCCAGTGATTCAAACAGCGTGACTTGAGTACGAAAAACATAACAAGACCCTCACCAACCCCTCAGTTGCCCCCCCCTCTCTGCCCCCCTGCCAGTGGATTTAAAACTACCCACTCCCCAACAAGGCAGAGTGCCTGTGCCCCCCCCCTCCTATTAACAGAGGTGCCTGGTATGCAGCCTCTCACCCACCCGCTCGGATCTGAACATTTCAATAGTCAACCTACATGGTACGATTAGACCCCCGCCCAAAATGGATCTTTCGACAATCGCATTGTGATTATGAATACCCCTCAAGTTTGAAAATATTATTTAAATGTGTTCTGACGAGACCCTCCTGGTGGAGACCCCCGTGCTATCCCTTACATTTACTGCTTGATACAACTAGAGCCACTTAGCTGTAGTGCATGTGTCTTAACGTTAAGCAGAGTTCAGTGTCTTCTTAGCTCCTGGAGATCGATTCTGCTTCTTTAGTGGCTGGGTCGTCCCGCATCCCACTGGAGGGCACTGTTCTATTGTTTCGTAGTCCAGCTTGTCTCTCTTTGGTAGGCCTCCCCACTCGACGCCGTCCTTCCAGCCAGTCACATGCTTCCTCTGGGGAGGACAAGAACCATGTCTTGCCATCCGCTGCAATACGTAGCTTAGCTGGGAAAATCATTGCATATTTTATGTCCCTTTCTCTCAGCGCCTTTTTGACCGCCAGGAAGTTGCGCCTTTGATTTTGAACTTTCGTGGTGAAATCTGGAAAGAAGGATATCACACTGTTCTCTAATTTGATAGGCGGGTTTGTGCATGCAGCTTGGAGTATTGCATCTCGATCTTGAAAGTTAAAAACTCTTGCAATTATCGGTCGGGGGGGAGCTCCTGGCTTAGGCCGCCCCCCACGAACTCGATGAGCCCGTTCGATGGAAAAATAGTTTGAAAGTCCCTTTGGTTGTAGGCGATTGGAGATTAGTTCTTCGACAAAGAGGTCTGTAGCTGGGCCCTCCGCCCGTTCCGGGAACCCCAGGATGCGCACGTTATTTCGCCGCGCCCTTCCTTCGTAGTTGTCTAGTTCCGCTTCCATTTTTACTTGGCTGTCTCGTAGTCGTTGAACTTCTTGTTTTAGTTGGGAGGCATCTTTTGTGAGCTCCGAGGTGACATCTTCTACCTCCTTAACTCTAGTGTCCATCTTCCGAAGGTCTGCTCGTATGAGCGAGACCTCGATATTCACTACATCAAGTCGGGACTCTAGAGAGGTGCGCACCCCATTAATGGCGGCAATAATGTCTTGGAGCGTTAAATCCTGTGGAGCAAGGGGGGATTGTGTCTTGTCTTGGACCTCCGGTTGGGCAGCGTCTTGGTCCTCTCCATTTTTGGTCCATGCAAATTTATCGAGTTTAGTTTGCAGCGTCGTCTTAGTGCCTTTCCCTCCTGCCATTTTCAATCGTCACTGGATGGATAATAGCTGGTGTATTAAGGATCAGACCCGGTAATCCCCGCCGCCTGCCCAGGGGACACTCGTCTCCGGCGGCCTGTCAGGTTTCCCGGTATAAATACCACCCGGTGGTTCGAAGTAGTTAGAGATATGCTCTCGGTGGGGGCCCAGCCACCGCAACAATGTGTATTTGTCGTTGTACGGGTCTTCGGTGCCCCCCCTTTTCACCACTCTCCTTTGTGGCCGGGGGGATCACGTGATCTTAGTGAGCGCGGTGCAACAAAGGGCCCCCTCCCTGCCACGGTTGTGCAAGCATCCCCACTGTCTTGTTGATATTGTGGGTCGTGGAGCTCAACAATCAGTGTTCCGTCCTGGGGAGATTACCATTCATTGCCCACAGGCCAAGTCTTTATTTCCCCCTCAAATGTCAGGCCGGAAAATTGACCCACCTACAAACTGAAGTGTGGGCCGACACAGGGGCACTCTCCTCCCCCTGTTACACAAGCGGGCAGTCCCGGTGATTTTGACTACCTTCTCACTGGGTTCACCGCGTCTCACTGGGCCCAGGGCCCACCGCTACTCTCAGGCCTTACACGTGTGCCCCCGCGGCCTTCTGGAGGTGAGTTTCCTGGCGTCTCCACCCAGGGTCCTCAGGCGTCGCCCCTCACTCACCGCTACGTCAATGCGGGCCGCAGCTTGCCACCTCTTGGTTGCTGAAGCGGTCCCTGCAAAGAGGATACCTCCGGAAGCGACGTGATGGCGCCGTCCCCCTCCGGACCGGCGCGCTGATGCTGAGTCGCCGGATAGCCGCTCACCACTTTTGCTGGTATGGCCGCGGGCCGCACACCCTCAGCAGGCTATCCTCTTGTCACGGCAACACCCCGGGTCTCCAAGTGTCCCCGAGCTCCGTTGTGGGCAGCTGGGGTTCGCACAAAACACCGCCGCCCCCAGACTCACTTATCGCCGCAGCGCCGCCATTTTCTGCCGTCCCTCTGCCGTCCATGTCCGCAGCACTTTCTTTGTACCGCCGCACCTCCAGGCACCGAATCAGTAAACCACCGACACCCGCTGCAACAAGGGCTGGGCTCCACCTTTAATTGGGTTTCAGATTGCAATTTGAATGCAGGATTAGTGAAGGATAGCGAGCGAGGGCTCCAGAGCCGCGCTAGTGTGCGGCCATTCCTGTCGGCTGCTGGCCACGCCCACCCTGAATATCAAACCTTGAGTACGTGTGTCTTAATTGTTAACAGCTCGAGTATTAGCGGCAGCGCAATCCAGTGTCCACTAGACCGTGGACACGACACTGGCGATGGGTATGGGTTTGGCTGATTGACTGCTGTGTGCCCCACTGCCCCGCAGCAACCTGCAATCGCACCAAATAGTGCACAACGTATGCCTCCCCGTAGACTGTGGGCGAAGCCTGCTGCGCTCCCCGGCATCGGCCGCAATGGCAGAGGAGGCTCTCTACCTGCCGGTGAGACCCTGCTCCTGATCTAGCCCAGCTGTGGCTTTTGCCCCCATCTGCGGCCTTGGTCACCCTGTCACGCCCCGGCCAGAAGACAAAGCGATCTTCAGCACACAACGCAAGCGTCCACAGCGCCACCTGGCAAGCAAGCTGTGCATCACACTCTGAAGCAAGCGGGGTCATACGAGGAGGCCTTCTGCGCAAGCGCTGTGGCGCCACGTGTGCCATCTGGAGAATCGGCCTGGCAGCGTTGTATGGGACACGCTCATTGGAAAGGAACATTTGTGGGCATCAAAAAGCCAGGATACACGGGTGAGACGCCACCTGGCCTGCATGAGGGGTTGAGCAGCAATGTGGAGCTGGGTTTGCTCTCAGTGCATAACTGGGATGAAGAAGAGCTGCGAGGCACTGAGTCTGACACCAACAACCTGTGAAGGAAAATTATAAAAGAAGGAAAAGGCAAGAAGGGAGTAGAAGAGTAGGAAACAGTGCAAAGCAAAAGAAAATAAACTACTCACCCCCCAAGACACAGCATATACGCAAGTGCAAGGGAAGGTAACTAACCAGATTAACATGACTGACCAGCGACAAAATCAGTTGCACCAGCCAACCTCTGATCAGGTGTGCCAGCCACCCCTCCGCAGCGCCACTACCCCCATTCAGCGCGCTAGCTGCCCCCGCCACAGCGGCCTCAAGATGGCAATGTTGGATTGGGCGCCTACAACACTATATTCGTGCCACCCGAGAAACTGATGGAGCCATCAAGAGATCTCTATTGATGCATTTTGGTGGGGCAGAACTTTATGATCTGTTCGAGACGCTACCGATCACAGGAGGGGGCGCTGACTTCGATACCGCTGTAGCAGCCTTAAATAGATTTACACTTTGACCCACAGCTCAATCCGGACTATGAGCGTTTCAAGCTATGCCAGGCCCGACAGGCAGAGACTGAATCAGTCGACATGTTCTATGCACACCTGAGAAAGCTGGCAAGCATGTGCGTGAACATCAATCAACTGGAAGAAATCCCCGCCCAGATAAAACAAGGGTGCAAGTCAGCGGTGCTTCGGTATCTCATCCTGAGGCAGCCGGGGATATCGTTAGATGAAATCCTGGTCTTAGCCCGGTCCCATGAACTGTCGAACAACAGGGCTGAAGACATGGAAGTAGCTCTAGGAAATGGCGCGGCCATGGGTGGGGCTCCGACAAGCGTGAAGGTGAAAGCAGAACGAGTCGACGCAATCCAAAAATGACCTGCACCGTCCCATCCAAGGAGTGCCTCAAAACAGCTATGTGGAAAATGTGGTAACTGAGGTCTGGAGCACAAGACCCCAAATGTCTGCCCAGTGATAAGGCGTGCATGTTTAAAGTGTGGCAAGATTAATCATTTCGCCAAAGTGTGCAGAAGCGCGAAACAAGGGCCCAACACGGGGTATCTGAGAAAGATGACTGCGGCCCTACAACAGCTATCCCTCGACAAGTGGGAAGCTGAAGGATCCCCCAGCAACAGTAAGCATGATGCGTACTTGGATGATGATGAAGCTGAAGTCTTTGCAATAGCATTTGCCGGGAGAGAAGGCAATAAGAAGAGACCATCTCCCATGTGCACGATTAACATAGGGGGCACAGCCATCGCAGCATTGATCGATACCGGCACATCTGTAAATGTAATGGATTCAGTACAATAGAACCGAATCACGCCCCGCCCCAATTTGTTCCACACCAAAGTAAGAATCTACACTTACGGAGCCAAAGAGCTGATACTCCTCATGCGGACCGTAAATGGTCAACGTAACGAGCGAAGAACGCTCAACCAAGGCAAAGTTCCACATCACTGAAGGAAGCAAGAGCACATTGCTAGAGTGCCACACACCGGAAGACCTGAAGCTGGTATTTTTCACAAAATAAGTACATTAATCGCATGAGGCAACAATACTGCAAGAATTCCCCCAACTGTTCACCGGGATTGACAAACTAAAAGGGAAGCAAATCTGCCTGCACATCGATGAAACAATCAAGCCCACAGCGCTGCGACATCGGAGGGTCCCCTTCCACTTTTGGCCGCAGGTGGAGAAATAGCTATGGGACTTTACGAAAGTACTCCTTTTTGCATGGTTACCCCCCACTTTTTGCCTGACTCTGAATACAACTTTGACTGAATGTGCACTGAGTCCCTGCTAATCAGGTCCCCAGTGCCTGTGTTCTTTCCCAAAACTGTACCTTTGTTTCCACAATTGGCACACCTCTGGCTCACATATAAGTCCCTTGTAAAAGGTACCAGTTGTACCAAGGACATTGTGACGAGAGAGGGTCTCTAAGGGCTGAAGCATGTATTATGCCACCCTAAGAGACCCCTCACCCTGCCACTGCAGCCTGCGTGCTTTGGTGCAACTAAAAGTGAAGAGTCGACCTGGCACACATCCCTGTGTGCCAGGCCTGCCAGCACTGGCAGAGGCATAGGTAAATCACCCCTACAGCAAGCTTTACAGCCTTGAGGCAGGGTGCACTATACCTCTGGTGAGGGCATAACTGCATGAGCAGATATGCCCTCATAGCGTCGAAGTCTATTCTTAGCAAACACAAGGAGATGATGGACGGAGCACTGAAACTTTTCAGACACTCACCCCCAGTCACAGATCTGGATTGAATCCATCACCATTCTTTAGCTCACTTCGTCACCCAAGTTCAGACCCAGCCATATGCAAATCAGTCTTAACCCTTTTCCTCGTGGGAACAGTCCAGCCTGACCTGCCAAGCCAGGTCTTCCCTGGACTGGAAACAAGCATCCTGGGGCCGGTTTCTGGGTAACTTTCAGGATGCTTGCTTCCGGTTCAGGGAGGACCTGGCTTGGCTGTTCGGGCTGGACTGTTCCCATGAGGAACAGGGTCAAGACTAATTTGCATATGGCTGGGTTCAAACTGGGGTGGGGTGGTGAGCAAAAGAACAATGGACTAAACCAAGATTTTAGTGACTGGGGTGAATGTTTGCATTGTTCTGCATTCCGACCATCATTTGTTCCTTTTGCTTAAGTCTATTCTTAGGCATTATAAGTGCATGGTGAAGCCATACCGAGTACATGGGCTGGGAGCTTGTCAATACAAGTTCCACATCTCCATGATGGCTTTGCTGAATCCCAAGATGTTTGCTACCAAACATCTCAGATTAATGAGCCCACACTGATGCCAGTGTTGGATTCAGTAATAAATGCACTCAGAGGGCACCTCAGAGGTGCCCCCTGAAAACCTAACCAACCGCTAGTGTGCAGCTGACTGATCTCACCAGCCTGCCTCTTCCAGACATGGTTCTGCCCCTCTGAGGTGGGAGCCTTGTTCTCTCATGGGTCAGAAACAAAACCTGCTCTGGGTAGAGGTGCTTCACACCTACCCCCAAGCAGGAACAGCAATGAAGGGAGGTGAGCCTCAAAGGCTCCCCTCCCTTCGTTATGCTAGCCAGGGCCTCCAGCTAGTGGAGATGTCCACCCCCTGACCAAGCCCCACCTTTGGCGGCATGGTCGGTGGGAAACTTAGTAATCAGGAGAGGTGTGCCCCTCTTAGCCATGACCACCCTTAAGGTGTCCTTAGCTGAAGTGACCCCCTCCTTTGAAAATCTTCCATATTGGTTGTGAATTTAGTCAATAGGATTAGGGGTATGCGCCCTTCCCAAAGGGAGGGGACAAGCAAAGGGTGTAGTCACCCTAAAGGTAAGTAACCCATTAGCTACTACCTGCCATTACCTGTAACAGCGCTAAATTGAGGATTTAGGTGCCCTCCTGAACCTTGATCCTCAGATTCCTGGTGACCTAAGCAGAAGGATAAAAGAGATGTGCAGCAGTGCAGACTCCAGGTGACAACTGACTTAGCCCCAGCCCTATTGGCCTGTCTGCAGCCCTCGAAGAAACTGCTCCAAAAAGCGACTCGTCCTGCAGGCCCAGCGACCTCACAGCCCTGGGAGGACTGCCTGCCTTACCTAAAGACCAAGGACTCCTGAGGACAATGGCCCTCATGCCCCCTCCCCAAAGGTAGGGGACATACAAAGGGTGTAGTCACCTTAAAGGTAAGTAGCCCATTGGCTACTACCTGCCAGTACCTGTAACGCCCCTAAATTGAGGATTATGGGGCACTCCTGAACCTTGATCCTCTGATTCCTGGTGACCTAAGCAGAAGGACAAAAGAGCTGTGCAGCAGTGAAGACTCCAGATGACAACTGACTTGGCCTCAGCCCTACTGGCCTGTCTGCAGCCCTCGAAAAAGCTGCTTCAAAAAGCGACTCTCCTGCAGGCCCAGCAACCTCCACAGCCCTGGGAGGACTGCCTGCCTTCCCTAAAGACCAAGGACTCCTGAGGACAGTGGCCCTGTCCACAAAGAAACCCTCAAGAAGAGCTCCAGTGCTGTGCTGAACCGCACAACCAGACCCCCGGAACTACCTCTGCACCTGACACCTCCGGCCTGAGTCGAAGTAGCCCACCGGTCCTAAGAAGGTTCCTCAGCAGTCCTGAGCTTGAGTCCACCCCGGAGTGACCTCTTCTGGACTCCACGACGACACCTGCAGCCTCAACACGAAGGACACCCTAATCCTGACTGGCTCCAGTAAGGATCTTCTGACCTCAAAGGACAACCCCGCGCCCGCAGCCCCCAGGGCTTGTGGAGCCCGACCGATGGTGCCCTGGGGCCCTTCAACATTCCAACTTACCTCCAGAGCCACCAGTTCCCTTTGTCCAGCCTCCTGGTCCGAGCCTGCAGCCTTTGTTTTAAATCTTCAGTCTCCATTACTTTGCGTTGGCTGCCCGACACTGTGTTGGCACTCTGCACCCTTCCGCCTCTGTGCCGCTGAGGGTGTGTGTTTGCTGCTGCCTCATGCCCCCCCCCCCCAGTGCTGGTCCTAACCCCCATACCCCCAACTGCGATTTTACTCACCTGCAACAGGCACCTCTTTGCATGCCCCCATTCTCCATTGACTAACATTGGGCCCCAGTGACCAAATTTGACCTTCTGCACCCGGCCGCCCCAGTACCGCAGGTGGTGCAGTCTCTACATTTACCTGACCCTTGCCCAGTGTTGGTCCTAAAACCCGAAGACTAGATTTGTAAGTCATGTACTTAGTTGTGAAATTACAACATTGTTTTTCCTCCATAGGTTAACATTGAACTGTTTAAGAAATGCACTGTGCCCACTTTTTATACTTAAAAGCTGTGATTTTACAAAACGTATTTTACTGCAACAAAGTATATTTGGTTCTAAGTAATAAACATACAAAAAGTAATATTTTTACAAACAATTGGTCTCGGATTTAGTCATTGAGTGTGTGTAATCATTTCTTGCCTGAGTGTCTACAGCAAATGCTTAACACAGCCCTCTGATAAACCTAACTGCTTGACCACACTACCACAAAAGAGAGCATTTAGTATTATCTACTTTAGCCTCTGTAAAGCCTCTGGGGATCCACTGGACTCTGTGCACACTATACCTTACTTTGGTATTGTATATACAGAGCCAACTTCCTACAGGGACCTAGAAGAGAAAGGGGTCATAGGGATGGTTGACGGCCCCACGACGTGGGTATCCCCGTTGGTCATTGCACCGAAGCCAAGACAACCTGTAGCCATCAGGCTATCTGTAGATATGAGGCTCCCTAACAAAGTCATTTGGAGGGAGCGCCATATCATACCAACCATGGATTACATTGTGGCAGACCTGAATGGTGTCCAGTGGTTTTTGAGGTTAGACTTGAACGCTGGCTACTGCCAGCTGGAGCTTGAGCTTGCTAGCTGATACATCACAACATTCGCCACTCATGTAGGTCTATATTGGAGACTCAATTTCGGCATATCCTCAGCCCCAGAGGTGTTTCAGGACACCATCAGGGAAACCCTCCCCGGGCTGATTGGGGTACTAAACATAGGTGAGGATATCTTGACCTTTTCAGACAGTCTGGAAGAACACCACGAGCAGCTCAGAGCCACCCTGAAGAGGTTGGCGGAATATAGCTTGACGCTATACAGAGAAAAGTGTTCTTTCTACCAAAAATCTTTGGAGTTTTTTTGGTTACATCTTTTCACGTGATGGCCTGAAGGTGGACCCAAAGAAAGTTGAAGCCATCAGAAACGCGTCCATACCCCATAACCCTACAGAAGTATGCAGTTTCCTAGGTATGGTGAGGTATTATGGGAGCTTTATCCCGAACCTGACAACCCTGTAAGAGCCACTACGAGCCCTTACGAAAATGAAGACCCCAAAGGGAGTGGGGACCAGCAGCGGAGAAAGTGTTCCGACAAGTGAAAGGGGTCCTCCTGATGACACCGCCATGGCGTATTTCAGCCCACACAGGAAGGCAGAGCTGGTGGTCGAAGGTAGCCCGGTGGGGCTAGGGGCTGTACTCCTGCAAGAAAAAACAGAGGGGTCATGGGTCCCCATTGCCTATGCGAGCAGGGCGCTCTCCGACACTGAGACAAGATACTCCCAGATTGAAAGGGACGCTTTGGCCATCCGGTGGACGTGCCGCCACTTTCACCTCTACCTGTGTGGTCGGCAGTTCCGGGTGGTCACTGACCATAAGCCCCTGGTCTCTTTGTTCACCGGGTCGGCCCAGCTAGCACCCCCGAGGATAGGAAGGTGGGCTGTGCAGCTGCAGCCTTACTCGTTCGAAGTTGTCTAGGAGTTGGTTCGATTCCCTGCAACGAGACGTCAGGAGACGACGGTGTTTATGCGGCTATCTGTTTCAATTTAATGAAAGGGACGAAGCACGAGTGTCCGGCTTGAAATATAACAACAAACTTCATAAATTAAGTCCGGTTTTAAAACTCCGTCAGAAATTGAGCACATACACGAACCAATTGAGGAAAATTTACCAAGTGGGTAAAGAAGTGGTGGATCTAATTGGACCATTCGTACATTTTAATTTGCTTGGAAGGATCAATTACATAATCATTTTCTTACGTGTACATGGAATTAGTGGTACAATTTCCAATTTGTTGAGCGAGAGACAAGTTGTATACATGTCCTGAAGAAGGTGGTTCTTCAATAATCTTTTACCACTGAAACGCGTCGACGCTACTGGTTTTATATTGGGTTATATTTTGGAACAGCCAACTGTCTAATGTAAACAATGAGTGAATAGACGGATGGTGTTTTTTATATATATTTGATTCCATTTTTGAAATAACCTCTTGTCTGATGAATTTAATGATTTCACATATATTTTTTTGTCTCTCTGATGGTTTTTAATGTTCTTATTGTTTTTAACATACGAATTTGTGTAAAATAATTGTTTTTCTTTTTTGTGTTATCCTTCATCACTGGTTTTTAATAAATTTTGATTATGATATATGTATAAGGCTGTGTTGCTGTGCAATATATGGTTGCTTTTTGGGTTCAGATTTGTGGTCTCATTGAGTTGAACAAATGTGTATGTATGGTATAATGGACAATTGAGATTGACTGTGCATTTGAAAGTGGGTAATATTTGGCGGATGTCCAAGAGAGTTCTGTTCTTTTGTTTACCAGTGGTACCCTGTCTCTTGGAAAGTAGGGTCACTCCCTGTGTCTGCTTCACGAAGTAGTCTACCGCCAGGTGCCAACATCCCGGCGGACTACTCGTCAAGACACCCACCGCATCCAGCAGTGGTGGATCCACCAGAATATGACGAAGGGGCTGAAGCCTTTGTGCGAATGATTGTACACGAAGCGTGCCCCAAGGCACTGGCCGTCCAGGAAATCCAGGAAGACACCGAAGTAGACGAGAACATCTCCAGATCAAAAGAGGCCCTTGCCAGGAGACAGTGGAAACACTTACTCAATGGCTCCAGGTCGCTGAAACCTGAGGATCAGAGGATGAGAACTTAATTGCAGAGCATAAGAAGTGAGCTGAGCCCAAGCGAGGATGGGTTGTTGCTGAGGGGCCGACAAATTGTGATGCTACAGAGCCTGTGGACCAGAGTGGTCAACCTAGCACACCAAGGCCGCCAGGGATGTGGTCAAAACAACGGCAAGGCTTCTGAACAAAGTGTAGTTTCCAGGGATAGACCCTCAAGTGGATGAGATAATATGCAATGACACTCCTATGTAGTCACCAGTGGAGACTCGCCCCCAGCCCCAGTGATAACCGAGGAGCCCAGCCTGAAACCCTGGTCAAAAGTGAGCATGGACTTTGCGGAGTTTCCCGGACAGGCACCCGACTGTGGTCCTCATAGACTCTCACACCAAGTTTCCAGTAGTGTAACTGGTACAGTCAACGGCATTCTCAAAGGTCAAGTCAGCCTTGGAGAAGATCTCCGATCTGATCGGCCTTCCAGAAGAAGTTAAGACAGACAATGGTGCCCCATTTCAGAGACAGGAGTTCCAAGACTATCTGACATCTCTTGCCATCCGCCCAGGAGGGTGACCCCCCCAGTGGCCCCAAGCAAATGGAGAGGTCGAATGGTTCATGAGGTCTCTGAACCGAGCACTAAGAATTGGAGCAGACCAGGGTGAAGATTCTGCATCGATTCCTGAGAGCGTACTGACAGACCCCGCTCAGCACCAACCGCTGTGCACCAGCGGACCTCTTGTTCCGACATCCCACGAGAAAAGCATCCCGGCAGGCCCCAAATAGCAGCCTGACGTCCAGGCCATGCAAGAGAAAAGAGGAGCCACCAATGATCGAGCAAGCACGGAGAGAAGAGCAATGACCCCAAACATCCAGGTGGAGGATCACATCATTATGAGTGACCACTGAAGGAAGTGACCCGAAATGGGCCACCCGGGTCACTCGCGACCACCTCTCGGCCTTCCAAAAAATGAAGAGTCGGGACGACAGTAGAGAATACAAACTAACTTATTTATTAGTAAATGCGCTCCAGCGGAGTCCAGTCTGACCAGCCTCATGGGATAGCTGCCGAGGGGACTGACTCCCAAACACTTGGTAACACATAATAAGCTTTCCAACACCTCCCAAGTCCCGCCCCTGGTGGAAAACTACAGCTTGGGCAGAGGCTGAACAAAGGGGGCACAGAAGGATGAGCTACCACCTGAGGAATGGGTACACTTTATCAGACTCCCAAGGTCATCTTGTTCAGGTTCAACTCTCTCTAGTGTGGGAGCAGAGCTACGATCAGGGATAGGCATGCGAAAGCAGAATAAGCTATTCATTAGTACATTAGGGTTTCAGCCTTGAATATGATAAGGAGAAGTAACTGAACAGCAGCTTTCTGCTGAGGCAAGCAGGAAGGGTAACAGGAGCTTAGTTTCGATCATAGTGCAATATGGCAGCTGAAAACAGAAATGGCGTCGCAAATGCTAACTTAACTCGCACAATGCTAGAAGGGACCGGCCACACGCACATGCAGTAGCGGCCATTACAACAAGCATTGGCATAGCCAATAGGTCTCGCCTTTGGGACCTTATGTGTTTAGCCAGAACTTTTGGCTATGTTGTAGAGCATTGTGGCTGCTGTGCATCATGTTGAAAAGTTATAATAAAAAGTGTTAAGCATTTTTGTTACCTTTATACAAACCAAGACGACATTATATACAACTGAACAACCTGATTAAAAAAAGATTTTAACATAAAAAATGTCTTCTAGTTTTTTTGTACTTGCACTGCTGGCAACTTCTTCCTGCCTGTTCTCATGTTTGTTTGTTATAATTTTTTTTGTTATGGGGCAGCGGGACATAAATAACGGGGGAGTGGAGGTTGGAAAACAGTAATTTAATTAGAACACGAGCAGCGGACGGACACTAGGGGAGAATCAACAGATGCCAGATTCCGAGGGCAGACTGACGTGATGCTTAGGTGATGTTTAGGTGGTGCGCTGATGCAAAATGGTGGTGGTGAGTGATGTTTGGTGCTCAGGTGGTGCCACTATATGGTGTGGATTGGAGGTACGTTGTGGATTGTGGAGTTGTGGAGTTGAAATATGTTTGGTGTGTAATTATGTGGTGTGTATTGGAAATGTGTGGAGTTGAATTGTGTGGCCTGGAACTGTGGTGTTGAGTGAAATTATGCTTAGTGAAATTGTGTCATGGTGTGGAGTGCATTTATGTTGATTGGTGGTATGTGGCATAGAGTGCATTTATTTGGAGTGTATTTATGTTGCATTGAGTAGAGTGCAATTATGTGGCGTGTAAATGTGAAGTGTATTTATGTTGCATTGAGTAGAGTGTAGTTATGTGGCGTGTAATTATGTGGTACTGAGTGGTATGTGGAGTGTATTTATGTTACATTGAGTAGAGTGTAATTATGTGGCGTGTAACTATGTCGCACTGAGTGGTATTTTGTGGAGTGTATTTATGTTGCATTGAATACTGTGTAATTATGTGACGTGTAATTATGTGGCACAGTGGTATTATGTGGAGTGTATTTATGTTGCATTGAGTAGAGTGTAATTATGTGGTGTGTAATTATCTGGTACTGAGTGGTATGTGGAGTGTATTCATGTTGCATTGAGTAGAGTGTAATTATGTGGCCTGTAACTAAGTCGCACTTAGTGGTATTTTGTGGAGTGTATTTATGTTGCATTGAGTAGAGTGTAATTATGTGGCGTGTAATTATGTGGCACAGTGTTATTATGTGGAGTGTATTTATGTTGCATTGAATAGAGTGTAATTATGTGACGTGTAATTATGTGGTACTGAGTGGTATTATGTGGAGTGTATTTATGTTGCATTGAGTAGAGTGTAATTATGTGGTATGTAATTATGTGGCACTGAGTGGTATTATGTGGAGTGTATTTATGTTGCTTTGAATAGAGTGTAATTGTGATGTGTGATTATGTGGTACTGAGTGGTATTATGTGGAGTATATTTATGTTGCATTGTGTAGAGTGTAATTACGTGGTGTGTAATTATGTGGTACTGAGTGGTATTATGTGGAGTGTATTTATATTGCATTGAGTAGAGTGTAATTATGTGGCGTATTACGTGGCACTGAGTGGTATTATGTGGAGTGTATTTATGTTGGATTGAGTAAAGTGTAATTATGTGGCATGTAATTATGTGGCACTGAGTGGTATTATGTGGAGTGTATGTTGCATTCAGTAGAGTGTAATTAAGTGGTGTGTAATTATGTGGCACTGAGTGGTATTATTTGGAGTGTATGTTGCATTGAGTGCAGCGTAATTATGTAGCATATATTATGTGGCATGTAATTATGTGGTACTGAGTGGTATGTGGAGTGTATTTATGTTGCATTGAGTAGAGTGTAATTATGTGGCGTGTAACTATTTCGCACTGAGTGGTATTTTGTGGAGTGTATTTATGTTGCATTGAGTAGAGTGTAATTATGTGGCACAGTGTTATTATGTGGCACAGTGTTATTATGTGGAGTGTATTTATGTTGCATTGAATAGAGTGTAATTATGTGACGTGTAATTATGTGGTACTGAGTGGTATTATGTGGAGTGTATTTATGTTGCATTGAGTAGAGTGTAATTATCTTGCGTGTAATTATGTGGCACAGTGGTGTGTGGAGTGTATTTATGTTGCATTGAATAGAGTGTAATTATTTGACCTGTAATTATGTGGTACTGAGTGGTATTATATGGAGTGTATTTATGTTGCATTGAGTAGAGTGTAATTATGTGGCGTGTAACTGTCACACTGAGTGGTATTATGTGGAGTGTATTTATGTTGCATTGAGTAGAGTGTAATTATGTGGCGTGTAATTATGTGGCACAGTGTTATTATGTGGAGTGTATTTATGTTGCATTGAATAGTGTAATTATGTGACGTGTAATTATGTGGTACTGAGTGGTATTATGTGGAGTGTATTTATGTTGCATTGTGTAGGGTGTAATTATGTGGTGTGTAATTATGTGGCACTGAGTGGTATTATGTGGAGTGTATTTATGTTGCATTGAATACAGTGTAATTGTGATGTGTGATTATGTGGTACTGAGTGGTATTATGTGGAGTGTATTTATGTTGCATTGAGTAGAGTGTAATTATGTGGCGTGTAATTATGTGGCACTGAGTGGTATTATGTGGAGTGTATGTTGCATTCAGTATAGTGTAATTATGTTGTGTGTAACTATGTGGCACTGAGTGGTATTATTAGGAGTGTATGTTGCATTGAGTGCAGTGTAATTATGTGGCATATAATTATGTGGCACTGAATGGTATTATGTGGAGTGTATTTATGTTGCATTCAGTAGAGTGTAATTATGTGGCGTGTAATTATGTGGCACTGAGTGGTATTATGTGGAGTGTATTTATGTTGCATTGAGTAGAGTGTAATTATGTGGCATGTAATTATGTGGCACTGAGTGGTATTATGTGGAGTGCATGTTGCATTCAGTAGAGTGTAATTATGTGGTGTGTAATTATGTGGCACTGAGTGGTATTATGTGAAGAGTATTTATGTTGCATTGAATACAGTGTAATTGTGATGTGTGATTATGTGGTACTGAGTGGTATTATGTGGAGTGTATTTATGTTGCATTGAGTAGAGTGTAATTATGTGGCATGTAATTATGTGGCACTGAGTGGTATTATGTGGAGTGCATGTTGCATTCAGTAGAGTGTAATTATGTGGCGTGTAATTATGTGGCACTGAGTGGTATTATTTGGAATGTATCTATGTTGCATTGAGTAGAGTAATTATGTGGCATGTAATTATGTGGCACTGAGTAGTATTATGTGGAGTGTATTTATGTTGCATTGAGTAGAGTGTAATTATGTGGCGTGTAATTATGTGGTACTGAGTGGTATGTGGAGTGTATTTATGTTGCATTGAGTAGAGTGTAATTATGTGGCGTGTAACTATGTCGCACTGAGTGGTATTTTGTGGAGTGTATTTATGTTGCATTGAGTAGAGTGTAATTATCTTTTGGGTAATTATGTGGCACAGTGGTGTGTGGAGTGTATTTATGTTGCATTGAATAGAGTGTAATTACGTGACCTGTAATTATGTGGTACTGAGTGGTATTATGTTGAGTGTATTTATGTTGCATTGAGTGCAGTGTAATTATGTGGCATATAATTATGTGGCACTGAGTGGTATTATGTGGAGTGTATTTATGTTGCATTGAGTAGAGTGTAATTATGTGGCGTGTAATTATGTGGCACTGAGTGGTATTATGTGGAGTGTTTTTATGTTGCATTGAGTAGAGTAATTATGTGGCACTGAATGGTATTATGTGGAGTGTTTTTATGTTGCATTGATTAGAGTGTAATTATGTGGCACTGAGTGGCATCATGTGGAGTGTATTTATGTTGCATTGAGTGGAGTGTAATTATGTGGCCTGTAATTATGTGGCACTGAGTGGTATTATGTGGAGTATATGTTGCATTCAGTAGAGTGTAATTATGTGGCGTGTAATTATGTGGCACTGAGTGGTATTATTTGGAGTGTATGTTGCATTGAGTGCAGTGTAATTATGTAGCATATAATTATGTGGCACTGAGTGGTATTATGTGGAGTGTATTTATGTTGCATTGAGTAGAGTGTAATTATGTAGAGTGTAATTATGTGGCACTGAGTGGTATTATGTGGAGTGTATTTGTTGCATTGAGTAGAGTGTAATTATGTGACGTGTAATTATGTGGAGTGTATTCATGTTGCATTGAGTAGAGTGTAATTATGTGGCATGTAACTATGTCACACTGAGTGGTATTTTGTGGAGTTGATTTATGTTAAATTTTTTTTTTTTGTCCTCATTTATGCGACTTAAATGGTTATGGTAGAACAGGTCAACCTTTACTGAGTAATACGCTGAATAATCTAAACCGCCCTTGGACAGCGAGGAGAGACCATGTCAACAAAACCTACAAATTCATTTAGGGTTTATCCCTCATGGATCCACCACGACAGTTCACCCCCATTTGTTGGGTCGCATTGCGTAAAATCATAGGACTTCCCTTCCTATCCTTCCACAGAATTTTTATCCCAAAGTTCCCAATATTTAGTTTGTTTACTCTTCCCTCTGGATTTATCCAGATTTCTAACCTTTTCTACTGATCGAAGCCAAGCCATTACTCCAGGAGGAGCCGGTAGAATCCAGTTTATGCAGACCTCACGTCTGGCTAGTAATATTAGTACAAATAATAGATATTTCTGATTCTTGCTCAGTATGTCAATGGGCTCTTTGGTTTCCACAATACCAAAAATAACAGTGAAAGTGCTTACCTTTATGTTCGTTTCTAAGGTCTTATTAATAATCTTGCCAACTTCTTCCCAGAATATATCAAGGTGGGGACATAGATGGAACATATGGATGTCATTTGCTTTAAGCTCACCACATTTTGGACACATTCTCGTCACCTGATTATTCATTTTGGAAAGTTTCTCAGGCGTCCAATAAGACATATGTAAAGTAAAGAGATGGTTTTTCCTAAGAGGTGCAGAAACAATAGTATGCCATAAAAGAGAACAAGATACTTGCCATTGCTGTTGCAAATCTTGAGCTGGAAATATCTTCTTCCAAATCTCGCCTGGAATAGTAAATTCATCTTCTTCTCTTTGCATCTGATACCAATACCATTTCGATACCTCTTTTCGAGCTGGTTCTTTTTGCATTTCATCCTCCAGTTTCCTAGTGGAGTCCAGAATCTTCCCCTGTTCTTTTGACCAACTCGCTAACTGGTAGTACTTAAACCTTGATACTTCTCCATTAGTTCTTTCCAACAAAAGTTCCCAACTAAGTAAGTTTCCACACTCAAAAAGTTCTCCCCATTTTGAAATTCCTGCTTTCTTCAGCGGATCTGCTAGAGAGTCTTTTAGGCACTCTGGGGTTCCAGGCGAGCTCCATATTGGTGCAAAACGATTATAGTAGGGGATTTTCCATATTCTTCTTAGATCAAACCATAGCTTGTACGCTGCTCCTAGCATTTTTAGTTTGACTTTTATGAAGTACTTCGGATGACCAAACTTGTAGAGACAGTAATCATCAACCGTAACAGCTCTCCAATAGGATGAGTAGTTCTCGTATTGTCTGAAAAGAATCCTAATGTTCTTAAATTGAAAAGCTCTGCAATAAGCCAAAAGATCAGAACTGGCTATGCCACCTTGATTTTTCCTCTGGCATAACTTCCTCCATGCTATCCTTACTCCTTTAGAGGCCCATATAAAAGTATTAATTTCGCTTTGAATTTTTTTCAACCACTGAGCCTTAAATTCCAGGGGATAGAATTAAATAAAAACGTAAATTTGGGTAATATCGCCATTTTAATGACATTTGCCCTCCCCATGAAAGTGAGCGATAAACTTCCCCATGATTTTAATAGTTTCCTCATTTCTTTCACTTTTGAGTCCAAATTCACTTGGGCAATTTCGCCAATATTTTTTAAGATTTCTATCCCTAAATATTTAATTTTGTTCTTGAGTCCAACCGTTGGTATATTCATGTTCCAGCACATAATCTCGGTCTTTAGATGATTTACTTGATAGCGAGATATATTCCCATAGTCTGTTAACATTTTTGTTATAATATATAAAGACTTTTCAAGGTCGCTAGTATAAATCATAAGGTCGTCAGCATATAGTGCCACTTTCATCTCCCACCCTTCAAATTGGAATGGAATAATTTCCTGTGACTTTCTGATCATATTTGCTAGAGGTTCTATATATAAATTAAAAAGCAAAGGAGAGAGCGGGCAGCCTTGTCTCGTACCTCTTGTAATCTGGAATTCTTTCGTTAAGCTTCCATTTATAAGAATTTTTGCAGTGGGAGCCTTGTATATATTCTTTCCCACTCTTAAGAAATTTGCCCCTAGGCCATAATTGGAAATAGCAGCCTGCAGGAAAGACCAATTTACACGGTCGAAAGCCTTAGCTGCGTCAAATGTAAGAACTGCGAGGGGAGTTTGTTCCTGAGTGGCAACATCTATGGCTCCAATTAGTTGATGAGTGAGCTCATGTAACTGTCTCCCTTTAATAAATCCCTTCTGATCTATGTGAATAAGTTTAGGCATACTATTACTAAGTCTTGCTGCCAAAACCTGTGCAAAAATTTTATAGTCATTATTTAAGAGGGATATGGGCCTATACGACTCACACTTATGAGGATCTTTAACCCGGTTTTAAAATCAAACTGATAGTTGCTTCATTCCAAGTTTTTGGAAGCGGTGACCCATCTAGAAAGATAGTATTAAAAAGGTCCACTAAACTCGGAACCAGGGAGTCTTTAAGTGCTAAATAAAACTCGTTTGGGATGGCATCTGGGCCGGACGCTTTTCCTTTTTTGAGTCCTTTTATCACCTTCAAAACCTCCTCATTAGTGATTGCTGCGTTCAATGATTCGCTGCGCGTTATTTCCAACTTATGGACTTGGGAATCTTTTAAATATGATTCTATTGAGGAAACAAGAGGGGTTGAGTCCTCCTCATACAATGACTGAAAAAAGAGACGAAAAGCTTCTTCTATATCTGCTTTTTCATCTACCTTTACCCCATCCAACTCTCTATACACAGCCATAATTTTATTTCTATTGGACTCGGTTTTTAAGTTCCAAGCTAACAACTTCCCCAGAGGGAGAACATGGCGGCCGGCTAGAGCTCAGGTCGCGAGCTCCGTAGAATGAAGTACACAACTGACTCATAAATGGCTCGGTACGAACGATAAGTAGAGATTCTGGTGTTGGAATTCTTACCGGCTCGGATCTGGATGAATAAATCTTCGAGGAAAGCGGTGCTTGCTGTTTGTGTAGCTAGGAGGTAACGGAACGGCTCGGAGCTGAACGCCGAAGTGGAGGCAGAGGCGGATTCTGGTGGAAATCCGCGTCCTCACCTGACGGACGTTGTGAGGAGGCGGGGAGGCGTTTGGGCTGCTGCAGTGAGGGGATTACAACGAAGGAGGAGCGCTTCAACAAAAGTGAGTTACAGGGGCCCCCCAAGTAATTCCCATATAAACGACGCCGGGTTAGTAAAGAATTTAAGGCAGGACTGCAATTTAGCTTCAACTCAAAATTGTAGTAATAACAAAAACGAGGATTTTTATGAAAATCAAGCTTTCAAGCTTGAATTGTGCATGAATTCGACAAAGAAGAAGGGAAGGGGCAAAAAGGGGACCAGCTGGGCTCTGATTTCGTTTTGAAAACCCAACAGGGGAGTCGGGTGGCTCATTCCGACTTAACCCAACAGGGGAGTCGGGGGGCTCATACCGACTTAATCCCAGGGAAGCAGCACCTCCCTAGAGAAGATAAAGTAGGACTAAGGGGGGCTGACAGGAAAGAGACCATAGAGAATAGTGCTCAAGACATAAGGTACGCGCTAAGGAATAGGGGTCTAGTACCAACCACTGGGGTCGATAAAGACATTGAACAACATCCAGTAGAAGTAGAACAACAGCCAATAACATCTACGAAGGGGAAGGGTACTGTGGGAAAAAAGAAACAAAGGAAACAGAGGTTAAAAAGTGGTGTTTCTGCAGTGACTTCAACTAGAGCGGCCAAAGCGGCAGAAAAGAGTCACTTAAAAAGGGCGCTAACCTAAAAATAACACCCTCACTCCGTACCTTCTTCAGAGTTCAAGAGAAACCTGTACTAAAAAGTACAGTAGTAAAAGAAAGGTGTGACAATAAAGGAATAGCTTTGCTAGAAAAAGCGCCATCTTCTCTAAACATAAAAACAATGGAAACTTCTAACCCGTTTCAAGCCCTCACGTTACCTGACCCCTTGGAACAGAATGATCTAGAAGTGGCTGAGGGGCCCCAGAGTGAAGATAATTCACTACAGAAAACATTAAACATGGAACTGGATTCTGGAACAATTACACAGTTGGAACTCGGGAACCTGATGGGATCTCTTTTTAAAGAAATGAAACTGAGTTTCGCGAAGTCGGAAAAAAATCAGGAGAAAATACAAACGACATGTGATGCACTGGAGTCAAAGGTTAATGCCTTGGTTGATAGGGTAAACACTATTGAAGGTGCATTGGAGCACACTAGAGAAGAGGTAAAATCCTGCCAAAGTGAAATCAGTAAAATAAGAGCAAGTGAAAAAGAGCTTAGTGATAAACTGGAGATTTTAGAGAACAACTCAAGACGGAATAATCTTCGATTACTAAATATTCCGGAAGGCGCAGAAGGGCAGAATGTTAAGACCTTTATAGTTAAATTGCTAAAAGAAATCTTCCCCGAGCTAGAGGAAAAAATTATAGAAGACGATATCCAAAGGGTACATAGAGACCCTTTTAGATTGAATAGTACAAGGAAGAATCCACGGAGAATACTTGTTAACTTTGGAACTTACACATTAAAAGAAAGCATTCTGAGTAAGGCTTTAAAGGCAGGTATCTTTTCGAAAGATGGCTATAGTTTTAAAATTCACTCGGATATTTCAAAGACCACGGCAGATAGACAGTGGGCCCTAGGAAACCTTATGCCGGATTTAAGAGCATCAGGAGCAACGGTTCAATTGAAATTTCCAGCCCTTCTGAAGATTATGTGGAAAAATCAGACATTTAACATCAGAGAGCCAAAAGAAGTGGAATCTTTACTGGAACGAATTAAAACAAATAAGTAAGAGCCAGAATTAAGAAAATGTATTACTTCATGGCAACGGGACTCGAAATAGGGCAACTTTGTTTGCTCAATGACAGTAGGGAGGGTTCTCCAGGGTGGGGCAAGAGGAGTATGTTTTTTCGTTTATGAGCACAATTTTTTTTGGGTGGGGAGCATTGGGGTTAAAAAACAAAAAAATAACTGTCCAATTTATAAGATTTATGGTACTCGTGGTCACCTTATGGTAGAATTACAGAATAAATCATTCTAAGATAGGAGAGATAGTAGTTACAACTTGGAATGTGAATGGGCTTAGAGTAAGGAGGAGAAGACAAAAAATCCTTGAGTATCTTAAATTGGTTAAAAGTGATGTAATCATACTACAAGAAACCCATTTGCAAAAACAAGAATGGCTTGAAATGATAAAAAAGGAAAATTGGGTGGAATATAGTGTTTGCACAAACCAAACCAGTTCTATAAAGGGGGTGGCAATAATAATTAAGAAATCATCAGGAATTATAATTCTGGGGGATGGCGCGGACACAAAAGGCAGATGGGCATTTGTAAAATTGAAATTAGGAACCAGTTTAGTGACCGTTGCTGGATATTATGGTCCTAATGTAGACGACCCTATACCACTTCAATCTTTATACGCCCAACTAATTGATTCATCCACACCTATTATTCTTGGTGGGGATTTTAATATAATGCCAGACCCTAAAAACGATAGGCATCCGCCTGGCAGGGCATTAAACCTACCAAAAATGAGGGAATAGTTGATTAAATTCAAAGAAGATTTAGGATTAGTTGACATTTGGAAAACTAAAGGAGATCATAAAAACAAATACACTTATAGGAATTACAAGTATGGGCATGCCTCCAGAATTGACTTTTTTCTGATAGATAAAATATTAAGTAAGAGCGTGAAAAAAGTGGCTCATGTACCCGCGCATTTATCTGACCACTCCTTAGTACAAATGGCTATAGCCCAAAAATCCCTCTATGGTGCAACAAGGTGGACATTAGATCGAACACTTCTGTTTGATCAACAAATTATTGGAATACTGAGGGATGAAACAACAAGTTACTTTCAAACCAATACAAACTGAGAAACATCTAGCCAGGTGGTGTGGGACGCCTATAAGGCAGTTATTAGAGGGAACCTAATTGGCCTAGCGGCAAGAAAGAATAAGGAGATTAAACTTAAAATTAACCAACTAGAAGCAGATATATTAGATAGTTTAGAGCGAAGTGAAGAGCTGATCTCGGAAAAAGGAAAAGAATCAGCGATAGAAGAAATTTCTAAAAAAAGTACGATTTATCACTCTTTTTAGAAGACCGGGTAAGAAAAAGGTGGGAGGCCAGCAAACTATCAAATTTATGTTACATTGAGTAGAGTGTAATTATGTGGTGTGTAATTATGTGGCACAGTGGTATTATGTGGAGTGTATTTATGTTGCATTGAATAGAGTGTAATTATGTGATGTGTAATTATGTTGTACTGAGTGGTATTATGTTGAGTGTATTTATGTTGCATTGAGTAGAGTGTAAATATGTGGCGTGTAATTATGTGGCACTGAGTGGCATTATATGCAGTGTATTTATGTTGCATTGAGTAGAGTGTAATTATGTGGCGTGTAATTATGTGGCACTGAGTGGTATTATGTGTAGTGTATTTATGTTGCATTGAGTAGAGTGTAATTATGTGGCTTGTAATTATGTGGTACCGAGTGGTATGTGGGGTGTATTTATGTTGCATTGAGTAGAGTAATCATGTGGCGTGTAACTGTCACACTGAGTGGTATTATGTGGAGTGTATTTATGTTGCATTGAGTAGAGTGTAATTATGTGGCGTGTAATTATGTGGCACAGTGTTATTATGTGGAGTGTATTTATGTTGCATTGAATAGAGTGTAATTATGTGACGTGTAATTATGTGGTACTGAGTGGTATTATGTGGAGTGTATTTATGTTGCATTTGAAAATTAATATCACTCTAAATGGGTCTCTTTGCTTTTGTAGCAAGCGTTCCATCCTTTCTCACATCTCCTGAACACTGTGCCTGACTTCTTGGAACCTGTGTTGCTTCTGAGGCGTGAAATAAATCTTTTAATAGCAATTGGATTCTCTGCCAGTTTCTTTACATTTAAGACTGTTGCACTTTGTTGCACAGATTTAAACACTATTCTCCCCTAACATTAAACGTTTTAGTGTTTATTTTTTTTAAAGGGGCCTTTTGAACTGGCAGGAGCTCTAAGCATCAAAGAGGGAGAAAAACAAAGTTTAAACAAGCGCGGCCGCGATAGCGACCGTGCTTTGTTTAATTAGTAATATGAGCCAAGATAACGATAAAGGAGGAAATGCAGCTGGCACAATGCGCGCCGTCCCGAGACTCCTAGCCCATGGGAGTGAAAGTTTAGAGGAAAGGCGGGACATGCACCGGTCTTTGGCCATTTGCGTGCTTTCATTATTGAAAGCCACACGCAAAGGCCAATGGAATGTGTAGGAGGAGTCCGACCCACACGGAGAAGTCTCTGGGATGTCTGGAGTGATTCAAAGAGGCCCTCCTAGCGCAGCGCATGCGTGCTGTGCTAGGCTCGACCTAAAAATAGCTACATGAATGCTTACATAATACAGTGTAAAGCATGAGCAATGGAGCAATAACATATTCAATTCTAACAGACCCTCCTTTTAGCATTCCTAGCTAAATTTTTAATATTGCTATCAGGTAAGGGTCTTTACAATTCTTAAGGAGGAGGAGGAAAGAAAAGGCTCTAAATGGACAACAGTTAGCGGCTCATTTAACCACCAGCAAGGCCGATTCTTTCGGCAGCTTCAGAGCTAGGTACACACATCAATATTCGAAAATGCCCTCATCAATATTCATCAACTCGTGGACAGCTTGCACCATCATAGCGGAAGACTTAGCATTTCGTTCTGAGACTCTGGGTGGGGGTGTTAGCTTATTTATACAATAAGTACAGCAGGCGGGAAGGCAATTAATACACAGGCAACAAGTGAAGATGACACCTGCAATGGCTACTAGGAATAAGAGTATTTTCCAGCCCCAATACACTATCAGACCCAAAACCATCCGGACAAGGACCAGGTGCCATTCTCTAGGTGGATGTCGGATGCTAGCCTGTGTAACTTTTGTATTGCTGCATAAACATTTGGAGCGTGGTCCGGTATGTACACACAGCAACTACTACCGATGACGCAACAGGCCCCACCCCGATCAGCAAGGATGACGTCTAACACCATCCTGTTTTGAAGGGCAACAAGTCTCGTAGCCTGAAGCTCAGCTGTGATGTTGGTCAGTATTCCCGCTGTTGTGTTGATAACTCCTTCTTCAACCCTTGTGAGTCGGCGTATACTGAGGCTTTTGTGCATGGGACCCCAGAATGGTAAAATACCCTTCACGGCATCTGTAAATTGCTGCAGGGTAGTGTCCGTCTGATCTATATCCTTCGTATCAATAACCCTTCTAACTCGGGA
This sequence comes from Calotriton arnoldi, assembly GCA_963921515.1. Taxonomy (NCBI): domain Eukaryota; kingdom Metazoa; phylum Chordata; class Amphibia; order Caudata; family Salamandridae; genus Calotriton; species Calotriton arnoldi. Next base: position 772,019 of record CAWUFW010008767.1, read on the forward strand.
CAAGTACATACTCCTGCGCTGTAGCCTGTGGTCTCTGTGATAATTGGATGGTGCAATATATATGGGGGGGCAAAAGGAAGGACACATAGCATATACCAGACCACCCCCTAGGAAGCCATACATAAGCCTGGGGGCCACAAACGAAATACACATTATGGGGCAGAAGTAGTGGTGGACTACTAGTGGTGTTCAAATCATAAGTATAATTGCAAATACTCTTTCCCACCTGAACATTTCCAAAACCTCGAACACAGAAGCTAGCCGTTGCATTAACTACTGGTACTAACATGGCCTTGTCCTGAGTAATATTACGCAATTGAAAGGACCTAAAATACTCGGTGATGTTAAAGTACTGGAAGACCATCATTTCATTGTGGAGCCATGTTACATTCTTTTTAACCTCATACACATTCATGCAGGCATCGGGGTGCAGAGTGCAAAAAGTACCAGTAGTCCCATCCCTCCCCGGGGTAAACTCTTGGTGTGTCACTATATATCCAAATACAGCCTCATAATCGAGGTAAGTCATGTTCATTGCATCAGCATGAAAATGGATATACACCATGGTGAACAACTGGAACCAGGCCTCACAGCTGGCCAAATAGGAGAAGGGCAGTGACATTAACAGATCATTCTTATGCATCACAGAAGGGAGCAAGCCACAAACCCAGCAATTAGTGACATTGGTGATATGATGAGCCTGATGGAGCATCTGCAGGAACACATTGTCCACTTTTGTCTGTCGGTGCCTCTCCTTATGAGGGGTCAAAGTGACAAATACATGTTCAGGGGGAACAGGGGTAGTACCAATCAAGGAATGCACAGGATGTCTTTCTTCAAGGAACCATATGATCCCAAACACGGCTACCAAAGGGACCAAAACAATTATTATAAAAACTGCCTTAGTTTTGGTGGACCAACTTGGACTATTTTGCTCAAAACGGGGCATTGCCAAAGGCTGCTCTTCATCCATAACAAGGCGACCAAAGGGGTACATTTTTTTATATATATATAAAAAAAAAAAATATATATATATATGTCAAACTACTAGAGGAAAGTTCGTACTATGGAGCCAGGAATTATATAGAAAAAACACACAGTCCAGTGTCCGTTCGAGCCTCACTGGTAGACTCCTATTGTCCATCAACGATGGTGCTATTGAGCACTTCCCGGTGGGGCCGTGCGGGCACAACCCTTTCTGTCTCTTCGCTCAGGATAGGGCACCCTCCCTCCTGGGAAGACGCCCCCCAACTTATCCTATCCAGTGTCTCAGACAATGCACCAATCTCCCTTTCCCTGATCTATCGTTGGTACCGCAGACAAGGTACATACACCCTATTCTTCATCCATGAAGTCCATCCCTACTAATCTGACTTTTCCTTTGGTGCACTGCCCCTCTGCCGGGAACGCAAATTGTACCTAGTCTCTCCAGGCACTGTCTCGTCGCGGAAAAGGATCTTAAACTCAGAGGGGGCAACGGATTGAGACTCAAGCTCCTGTGGGTCAGATAGAGGAGGATTCTGGGCAGCCCTTATTTCTGGGGGGGACTGCCTCATTCAAAGCAGCGTCGTTCTCCTCCGTCTACGCCCAGGTCAGTCAGGCGTCAGAAAAAGGAACAAAGCGTGGTACCTTCTCCGTCTTGTGGTCCCCTATGCCATTGAGGACCCACCGATCATAGGGGAGAGGCAGTGGGATGCGCCGGCAATGCGATGAGTGAATCCAGTGCTTCCGGCCGTCCACCTTCACTGCCGTCCGGGTAGCAAGAAGGACCTGCAGAGGTCCTTTCCACCGTGGCTCCAAGCACCCCTTCCTCTGGAAGTTGCGGACTAGGACAAAATCACCAGGCTGAATGCTGTGCCCTGGCCCCTCAGGTATTGGCGACAATGCTTCATGGATCTGTTGGTGAATAGAACGCAAATTTTTAGTCAACTCACATAAATAGTCCACAAGTTACGGGTATTCAATTTCGGAAAAACGGCGGGGCCGGGGGACGCCCCAAACATTTGCAGGACGGCCGAAAACAACCTCATATGGGGACAATCCAGTTCTAGAGTGAGCTGTCACCCTTGTGGACGACAGGGCAAGGGGTAACACATCTGGCCATTGCAGTCCTGTGCTCTCCTTGATCTTTGCCAACTTCAGCTTGAGAGTACCATTGTACTTCTCAACCAGACCTGCTGACTGGGGGTGGTTGCTGCATGAAATTTTTGCTGGATGTGCAGACCGTCACACACCAGCTGAATAACCTTTGAGTTGAAGTGACTTCCGTTGTTGTATATTTCCTAGGGTGTCCATAAACGGGCTTTCCAGACTCATGTCCTTATATAGGCACAATTCGCCTTGCCCTTATATAGGCATAAAATCCTAGACCTTATTTAGGCATAACCCATGCACTCCAAATACAGGCATGGATTCCGACATCCGTCCACCCTAGCCTCACAACGAGTTCATGAAAAAAACAGACCCTTAGGCTGCGGGAGTTTCCCTTGCCCAGGACTATTGATTTCTTCAAGGACTCATATATTATGCATGAACCATTATTCCTTAGGGGTTCATTCATGACGTCTTTCGCTGCCCAACTCACGTCAATGCTAACATTTTCAGGTATAAATATACCTTCCCAAACCCCTGTAAATCAGAGGAGACCTCGACTTCAGAGGAGCCCGATTCCCGGCCGGACGCACTGAGAAGACGCTGTCATTCCTGCACGCAGAGAGTCCAGCTTCCAGTGATCTAACTTCCCTTGCGGGGTGTTGGAGTTCGAGTCTGGGAAAGAGATTCCTACCTCTCTCATTCTTCAGGTATGGAGCAGACTAGAACCTAGAGGGACTCTTGGCATACTGGACTCTTGGCATACTAAGCTTAACATACTCTTAGTATACTCTAGTCAGGATTACATCACCTACTTCTACTTCTCCCTACACCTAGGATAGGTTAGGAACACTGGGGTAGAACTAGGCTAGAAACGCATCGTATGAGTACTCGCATTTTTAGGCTGTGTCATTTTATGTAAATGCATATATGCTGAAAAGATAATGCTAACGCAGTATTATTTATTTCTACTGCTCACTCTGTACATTATTTATCTCGCATACTGTCTTGTGATCGTAACAGCACATTTAACTTACAACAGAAACAAGACTGTTCAATAAATCCTTTATTGAAACGCCCGTCTGTTATTTCTGTGTAACTTTGAGAGTAACTAGACATGCACGACTGAGCTGAGTGAAATAGTTATCTATTGTTTCTACGACTCTGGGACACGTCCTGATTCTGTAAGGGAAACACAGTGGTCATGTTTTGCGGCTGCCAGAAACTACTCCCTTCTTGTCGTCAAGAAGTTTCTAGTGGCCTCTGAGCTAGCTGGCACAAGTAATTAAGTTTAATATACTCGATAGGGACATACTGACCTTAGTCCTATGTCAAACCTATAGGATATATTATTCCAATGCGCAGAGCCTATTAGGGAAATAGGAGCTACACTACATGGCGCCCAACGGTTTGGTAAGGCAGTAATTCAACGTTAGATACTGAGTAACTCAGCCGTGCTTCTTCTTTTTCTCTCAGAGACCCCTACCCATATACTCCTAAAGACGTCTGGAGTGGGCAGGGTTAAGTATCCACCACGGCTACATAGGGTAGTACCCTATATATTAGCTGTTTGGTTAGCTCAACGTTGAAGGATACAGTGTTCCAAAATATTGTGCACCTGATCTTTGTTTCCTTGAAACTTGTTCTACATTTTTCATAAAACAAAATGTCCTTAAACGGGGACAATCCCGCTGGAAACGGTGGAGCTGCGGCTGATCCAGCCCAAGCAGCACTTTTTAACAATACAGGTTTAAATGAAACCGAGGAGGGTGTCATCGACATCGCTCCAAACTTAAGAAGAGCCATTACTCTAAAACTTATAAAACATGGCCTATCACCGAGAGGAGGTAGAGCAGTTTTCGTGATAGAGGCACATGAATCCTTTCAGACAGAGGTATTCTATTCATGGGTAATATTTCCTGAATCCAATTCAGTAACTCACACATTTCACTTCTACAAAGAAGATGAACCACCAGAGGAATACATTCCTTTCGAGGATATTGAAATTCCATTAACATACCAAGAGCATCAGCTCTGGTTTAAAGGCGCCCTAAAACATCACAAAAACATAACCAGGCTCGGTCCACTAGGTAGACCAGGAGCAACATGGCCGATTCTAGCCGGCTATACACCTCATCCCGACATCGGAATAATGTCAGATGAGGAACTACTTACTCAACTCACAGAGTTAATAAAAATCTACAGACAATTAGTTCAATATGTCATGCGGACTTTTACAGTCCAACCACCATTAACAATTCCAAATCAAACCCCCACCAGGGGAATACTCTAAAAATTACACCACAGACTCTATACGCAGTCATGGGTAAAATGCCCACTAAGCGGGAGCAAATTCCATTTTGGATAGCTCAAAAAATTACTCAAATCGAAGCAGTATTTCCAATTACTAGCCCACATGAGAAACACAGAATCCTAACCATTAGTTTACCAATGGGGATCACACCACAACTGGAAGACTGCACCACTTGGGGCTCAGTCTTTGCTGCCATCTATACTAAAACACATGGTATTCCATCGATTGCGGTAATACCTGATGTCCTAAAACAAATTCAAAACGAATACGGAGCAGAGCCTGCTTTAAATTTAGGTATGAAATTACTGAAAAATTTCGACCAGGTCTCAACAATAATATTATCTAATATTAAAGGGGAGGCAGCAGCAGTGGCGATCCGACAAAAATTAAGGGAATTTGATGTTACAGAACATCAAACAGAGCTACCCAGAATAATAGAACAATCTTATGCAGAATTAGGCAGAGATAGTTTGGGTGGAAGACCAGTGAAGCCGAAACTATCTGAAAGTCCTGAGAAGGACTCAATTAAACAAACTCCTACATCTTCTAAAAAGAAGTGGGAGTCTACTAAACAAAATTCAAATGAGAAAGGTTCTCAATCCCGAGGTAGGTCTCCTCAAAAGGAGCCCTCTGAAAGGAGGTATAACCTCAGGAATAGGGATAATTTGAGAAAACCTGATAGGTATCAAGATACTGATACACGTTCCTCTCGTCCCTTTCAGGTCTCATCACAGACTTCGGAAAGAAGAGGACGAACAGAACATAGAGAAGAACGCGTGAAATCGAAAAACGACAAACACGCTCCAAAAATTAAAGAAAAACCTCAATTCTCCAAAAAGAAAGTAGCAGGTCTGAAAGTAAGACATGCCGAGAATACTGAGAACACAACTCAAGAACGGAGAATGGGCTCAGACAATGCTGGACAGTGCAGCAGAAGTCACAATAGCTCGCCAGAACCTGAAGGAACTTCTGGAGATAGTGGACTTGAATGAGTACATTACAGTAGAGACTGTAGACACCAGGGTTAGTACTCCACAAAAGTTATTTGACATAACACTCCGGATGGAGGGAGACAAACCTAGACAGGTTAAAGCACTCTTTTGGGAAAGACTATCAAAGGGTTATGACATACATCTGAAAGAGACACGTTAGTGATAGATTCCTTACCTTAGAATATCCCCAGGCGTCAGGCTGGATCCGGAAAGTTTTGCGTAGCAGTACCCTTGCGCGTCGGTAGGCGGCGTCGTGCGGCTCCGCGTCCGTCGTCGGCGTCGTGATCGCCGGGATGACGTCGCGGGCAGTACTTAGACGCCGCCCCTGCGCGCTGACGTCAGTTCTTCTTTTTCCGCGCCAGCAAGCGCAGATCCGGGAAGAGCAGTGCCCTGGTCAATTTTTGACCATACTTTTTGGTGATTTTTTCACTGTTTTTTCCATCTTTAAGGTGTCGTAGGGATGCCCGGCTTCAAGCGATGCGGCGCCTGTGCGCGGATGATGTCCGTCACCGACCCGCATTGGGAGTGTCTCTTCTGCCTCGGCCGAGGCCACGACACCGAGTCTTGTCCCGAATGCCAGGCCCTCAACCCGAAAGCTTTGCGAGAGCGGTCTCGAAAGCTCCTCGAGGCCCGGCATTCGGCTCCACGGAGGCCCCGGTCGCGTGAGAGGTCCAGGGGTCGCTCGCGGAGTGCACACCGGTCGTCGGCGTCGAAGTCTTCTTCGTCCGGTAAGTCTAAGCACAAGAAGTCCAAGAAGCATCGTCGCTCTCGGACTTCGCCTCGCCGGTCTCGCGACTCGGCTGAGGCCCCTCCCGGCACCGTCCCCGCCCCCGCGGCCCCGGACTTGCCTGTGGAGTCGCCCCCGTCCTACCCGCCCTTCCCGGGTTCGGGGGCGGATCCGGCCAAGGTACAGGAGTTCCTGTCGGCCATGGCCCGCCTCTTCGGGCCTTCAGGCCCCTCCGGTGCGCCTTCGGGCCCCGCGGGCCCTGATGGGGTTGCTCCGGCGTCGCCGGCGGCTCCGGCCCCGGCGTCGCCCGGGACTCCAGCCTCGATCCCGGCTCCGGCTTCGGCCCCGGCCTCGATCCCGGCTCCACAACCCCCATCGACGCCGGTCGACCTCACGACACCTCCGCCGGCGCCGATGTCTCCGGTGCCGTTCTCGACGCCGCCCTGGGCTCCGGGCGGCGTCGTCCCCCAGTTCCTTCCGGCTCCGGACATGGACCCGGAGCGACGTCGCTCGACGCCGGCTCCGGCGCCGATGGGCCCTTGGGTCCCAAATGTCCCTCCTCCTCCTTATTTTGAACCAGAGGAGGACCAGGAGGACTGGGAGGGGTCTGATGACCCTCTGACTCGCAACTGTCAGTATGATGAGGACTGGACAGAGAGTCTAGGGGAGGCCAGTGGTCTGGATACTTCTCCTGACACTGGCATGCTGTCTCCTCCCGTGGCTACGGAGGAGGGGGCCAATTTTGGTACGGTGTTGCGTAGGGCTGCTGGGGCCTTACGTCTCCAGCTCCCTACTTTGACGGTCAAGCCTAACATCTTGACAGAGGTGCTTCAGCCGGCAGCCTCCTCTACGGAGACTGTGCTGCCGTTTAACGACGCCCTCACAGACGTTCTTTTGGGCGCCTGGTCCAAGCCCAACACAGGGGCTCCTGTGGATCGGAACGTGTCACGACGCCATCGCCCAGCTCCGGGCGACCCCCTGTTTCTTTCTGTCCACCCCACTCCTGAGAGCTTGGTTGTCCAAGCCTCCGCTTCCCAAACCGCCTTCCCTACCGCTCCTCCGGATAGGGAATCCAAACGCCTGGATCAGTTTGGGAAGAAAGGTTTTCTTCCTCCAGTGCTGGCTTGCGGTCCGTTAACACCGCTTGTCTTTTGGGCCGCTATACCCACTCTCTGTGGGATTCGGTGGCGGATGTTTTGCCCCAGTGCCCTGAGGAGGTCCAGGCACTGCTTTCCCGCGCCATTGCGGAAGGAAGGGATGCGGCCAAATACACTATCCGTTGTGGCCTTGACACCGCCGACTCGCTGGGCAGGTCGATTGCAACGACGGTGGCGCTCCGCCGCCACGCCTGGCTGAGAACCACTGGTTTTCAGGGGATGTCCAGAATACTCTCATGGACATGCCCTTTGATGGAGTCGGTCTTTTTGGGTCCAAAGCAGACCATGCGTTGGAGCGCTTTAAGGACTCACGGGCTACTGCCAAGTCCCTGGGCCTTTCTGCTACACGCCCTCCGCTGCCTTCTGCTTTTCGCCCCTATCGTGGCCACGGTAGGGGCGCCCCTTCACGTCAGCAGCCCAGCCACCGGCCCGCGCAGCAGGCGTCTTCGCGTGGCCGAGGACGTGGATTCCGCCGTGGCGGATCGGGCAACCAGCGTGCGGGTCAGGCCACCACCTCCAACCCGTCCGCGGCCTCCAAGCCCTCCTAGTCCCTCCTTTCAGGTGCACGGCACGCCAGTAGGGGGCAGGGTCCGCCATCACCTTCCCCACTGGCGCACCATCACCTCGGACAGGTGGGTCTTGGACATTGTCCGAAGGGGCTACTCCCTCCCCTTCGAGACCACCCCCCAGCCATGCCACCTCAACTCCACCGCATGTCAGGGGATCACTTGGTGCTTCTACAGAAGGAAGTCACGGCCCTCTTGACCAAGAGGGCCATCGAGCATGTTCCGACCCCAGAAGTAGGGCGTGGTTGCTACTCCCACTACTTTCTGGTGCCCAAAAAGGACAAGGAGGACATGCGTCCTATCTTGGACCTCCGGAACGTCAATCGCTTCCTCCGGAAGGAGAAGTTCAAGATGCTCACCCTAGCTCAGGTCTTGACTGCCCTCGACCCTGGAGACTGGTTGGTAGCGTTGGACTTGCAGGACGCATATTTCCACATCCCCGTCCTGCCGGCCCACCGGCGTTACCTTCGGTTCACGGTAGGCCACGAGCATTTTCAGTTCACCGTGCTCCCCTTTGGCCTTACAAGTGCCCCTCGGGTGTTCACGAAAGTGATGGCGGTGGTCGCGGCTCATCTGCGCCGGGCAGGGGTTTCAGTCTTCCCCTACCTCGACGACTGGCTGCTGAAGGCGGGCTCGTCCCAGGCAGTCGTCTCCCACCTCCAGACTACGGCCGAACTCCTGCACTCGCTGGGGTTCTCCATCAATGTGCCGAAGTCGCATCTGATTCCTTCTCCACAGCTCCTTTTCATCGGAGCAGTTCTGGACACGACGCAGTTTCGGGCCTATCCTCCCGAACGGCGAGTCCGGGATATTCAGGCTATGATTCCGATCTTTCGGCCTTTATCCTGGGTTTCGGTAAGGATGACCCTGAGGCTGCTGGGCCTCATGGCCTCCTGCATCCTGCTGGTCAATCATGCCAGATGGCATATGCGGGCTCTGCAGTGGGACCTGAAGTTCCAGTGGGCGCAGCACCAGGGCAACCTGTCCGATCACGTCCAGATCTCGGAGGGGACTGCAAAACAGTTGCAGTGGTGGCTCTCGAACCGGCAATGGGTCATGGGCAGATCCCTCTCCCTTCCCCAGCCAGAGCATACAGTTGTGACGGACGCGTCCCTTCTGGGATGGGGCGGTCACTTGGGAGAGGCAGAGATCAGAGGCCTCTGGTCTCCGGCGGAGTCCCGGCTCCATATCAACCTTCTGGAGCTCCGGGCGATCCGGCTTGCACTCAAGGCATTCCTTCCCTCTGTCAAAGGGAAGGTAGTGCAGGTGTTCACAGACAACACCACCGCCATGTGGTACTGCAACAAACAGGGCGGGGTGGGGTCTTGGACCCTTTGTCAGGAGGCTCTGCGCCTCTGGACATGGCTGGAACATCAGGGCATGTTCCTGATGGTTCAACACCTGGCAGGTTCTCTGAACGCCAGGGCGGACGAACTCAGCCGCAGGTGCATGATGGATCACGAATGGCGTCTTCACTCGGAAGTGGCGCAAGGACTCTTTCTACAGTGGGGAGAGCCTTGGTTAGATCTATTCGCCACCGAAGAGAACGCGCAATGTCATCAGTTCTGCGCGTTGGAATTTCCAAGGCGGCACTCGCTCGGCGACGCTTTCGTCGCGAGTGGAGTTGCGGTCTGTTGTACGCCTTTCCGCCTATACCACTTCTACCCAGAGTGTTGAAGAAGATTCGGCACGACCGGGCCCAAGTCATTCTTGTGGCTCCGGACTGGGCTCGAAGAGTTTGGTATCCCGAGCTACTCAATATGAGCATAGATCCCCCGATCCGTCTGCCTCTTCGGGAGGATCTTCTGTCGCAGCAGCAGGGGACGGTCCTCCACCCGAACCTGTCCAGTCTACACCTGCTTGCGTGGAGATTGAGCGGCGGCAGTTGATTCCTTTCGACTTGCCTCCCGAAGTTTGTGATGTGATTCTGGCAGCCAGGCGTCCCTCCACTAAGGTGGTATACGCCTGCAGGTGGAACAAATTTGTGGCATGGTGCACAGCAAAGGCTGTGGATCCCCTTTCTGCCCCTCTTTCTGAGGTCCTTCTGTTCCTTCTCTCTCTGGCCCAACAGGGTTCTGCCCTGGGTACCATCAAGGGTTATCTTTGTGCTATCTCGGCCTTCCTCAGGCTCCCTGATCAGCCCTCCCTTTTCAAGTCCCCTGTTGTTAACAGGTTCTTAAAAGGCATTACTCACCTCTTCCCTCCTGTTCCGTTTGTAATGCCTCAGTGGGACTTGAACTTGGTTCTTACCTTTTTAATGTGCGCTCCCTTTGAGCCTCTGCATAACTGTCCTCTTCGTCTTCTGACTCTAAAGGCAGCCTTTCTGGTGGCCATCACCTCCGCTCGGCGGGTGAGTGAGCTCCAGGCTCTTTCTTGCAAACCTCCCTTTCTGTCTGTTCATCCAGACAAGGTTGTTCTTCGGACGCGTCCGTCCTTCTTGCCAAAGGTGGTTACTGCTTTCCACATTGGGCAGACCATCACTTTGCCCACCTTCTTTCCGCCTCCGCATCCTTCCAGAGAGGAAGAGAGGCTCCACCGTCTGGACCCAAAACGTGCGCTCTCCTTCTATATCGACCGCACAAAACACTTCCGGGTGGATGACCAGCTCTTTGTTGGCTACGTGGGCGCCAAAAAGGTCGGGCGGTGCACAAGAGGACCATCTCCCGCTGGGTTACCTTGTGCATCAAGACCTGCTATTCTTTGGCTAAGAAGGAGCCTCCTGTTGGGCTGCGTGCCCATTCCACCAGGGCAACGGCTGCTACCACGGCCTTGGGCCGCGGTGTTCCGCTGCCGGTTATCTGTCAGGCAGCTACGTGGGCCTCGCTGCACACGTTTACTAAGCATTACTGCCTTGACAGTCAGGTCCGGAGGGACGGCTTCTTTGGCCGTTCTGTCCTCCAGGACTTCCTTGTCTGATCTTTGTTCGCAGACCCACCACCGGGGTTGGTATTGCTGGGGTATCTATTCTAAGGTAAGGAATCTATCACTAACGTGTCTCTTTCAGATGCACAAGTTACTAACTTGTGTAACGATATATCTGTAAGAGACAGTAGTTAGTGATAGATTCCTTACCGCCCACCCATCCTCCCCGTTCTGCGAACTGATTTCTAGGGTTAAGGACATCCCTTTCAGGGCCCTAGTATTTTTCAGACACCTGTGTCAGCTTCTTGCATGGCTCTGCGTTCCTGGCGCGGAAAGTCGTGTACAGAACTGACGTCAGCGCGCAGGGGCGGCGTCTAAGTACTGCCCGCGACGTCATCCCGGCGATCACGACGCCGACGACGGACGCGGAGCCGCACGACGCCGCCTACCGACGCGCAAGGGTACTGCTACGCAAAACTTTCCAGATCCAGCCTGACGCCTGGGGATATTCTAAGGTAAGGAATCTATCACTAACTACTGTCTCTTACAGATATATCGTTACACAAGTTAGTAACTTGTGCTTCTAGCAGAAAAGGACTGGCCACCACAATTTGTCAGGGAGTGCCCACACGGCGAGGACATTATTATGCCTGCCTTCTCCAATAACATACCAATTCACCTAAAATATACATATGCCAGAAAATGGGCAGTGGCCCAGGCTCCAGCATTATATAAAAATCATGTAGGATGGGATGAGGACTCACCTCACCATAAAATAAATCTGAAACATGAACCAACTGCACAAAGGCAGTATCCTATTAAGTAAGAAGCTAAAAAACAGGTCAGGAGATCTTAGATCAACTTGAATATCAAGGGGTGATTGAAACATGCACGTCCTCAATGAACAATCCTTTGTTTCCTGTCTCCAAACCAGACAATACATATCGTCTAGTTTTGGACTACAGACATTTAAACACTTGTTCTAAAACTTTTGCAGTGCAAAATGCACATAGCACAGCATTAATGAATAACATTGTGCGTAAAAAAATACAAAACAACATTAGACATCTCAAATGGTTTTTTTTGTCAAAATATAGCACCTGAAAGTAGGTACTTAACGGCATTCTCCATAATGGGGACCCAGCGTCACTTTTGTCGACTCCCACAAGGGTTCAAAAACAGCCCAGGTTTATTCTCAGCGAGGGTAACGGAGTTACTACAAATCTATGACAACGAGGCTTTGTCCTATGTCGATGACATCTATCTGACAGACGATGACTTGGACAAACACTTGAACAGGGTGAGCACCATTATATTGGGATTCGCCTCTGAGGGCTACAAGTTCAACTTTAAAAAGTCCCGAATTGCCCATCTCAATGTCCTATTTTTGGGATATGAGCTTTCAAGTGAAGGCAAGAGCTTGGCAGCTAACTTTCTAGAGAAATGTGCGCTGCTCCAACCTCCAAAGACGCTAAAAACTTACAATCCATTCTGGGTTTCCTAAATTTTGGAAGAACATACATACTAAACTATGCAGAAAGGGTTAAACCTCTCTACGCATTAATTAAACCTGATTTTTCAATCAAAAACTGGACAAACGAACACACAGAAATTTTGCGTTCACTCCAGGCTAACATGTTAGCAACAAATCACTTACAAACACGCGTAAGTCAAAGAAATTTGGTGATTCGAATAATTTCGGGTCAATGTGGATTCACCTACTTAACCTTCAATGAGGGTGAAAAAGTACCAATCGCGTACAAATCACATTTGTACACACAAGCGGAAATGCGATTCAGTTCTACTGAAAAAATTCTAACAGCTGTAGCAAAAGAAAGAGCCTTAGCCCAAGGGAAACGCATAATTGTCGTAACCCCGGTACCAGCTTTAGAAGCGGTCACAAAAGCAAGCATTCCAAATGCTAAAGCACTACATCCGAGATGGATACAATGGGTTAATTCTCTTGCTGCACCTGATGTTGAATATGTTTTTGATCCAGATTTAAAAACACAAGCATTTCTCCAATATGAACAAGAATGTCCTCTGCCCACTGAGATTCTGCCTCTCGATCAGTATGAATTCATAATTTACACTGACGGATCCGCCCAGCCCGCAACAGGGAGTAAGCAAGCTTACAGTGCAGCGTGTGCTATCGTTAAAGGTCGCATGCGAAATGGCATCTTCAGACCTATGGTCACAAAAACTCAATCACTAGGTGATTGTACAGCTCAGCGAGCTGAACTACAGGCATTCAAACTGGCACTTGAAAGTACGGATCGAGAATTCCTCACACTAATCGTGTGCGATTCCTTTTACTGTGTTCAGTCGTATAATGACTATATACGAACCTGGCTTGAAAATGGTTTCAAAGATGCGAAAGGTGTCACAATAAAGCACAAACTGCTTTGGGAACAAGTAGTTCAGTTGAAAAACGAACTACCAAAGGCTCACGTGATTCACACACTGAGTCATCAGCGTGATGGCGTTCACGTTGCAGGGAATTCATTGGCTGACGAAGCCGCAAGGGGGCTGTTCAGACGGCTTCCGTAGCTGCGATCACTCGTTCAAAAACAAAAATAGACGGTGAGATAATGTTAGCTGTCAATGCTTCAAGCAAGGGCAGCAGTGCAGCGTTACCAAAAAGTTTCCACTCAAGTACTCTTATGTAATTGATGCGAACAACGTTCCTTTTGCTCGAATCCCTGGAGTGGGGGATAGGGTAATTCCAAACAAGGAACGCAGATTAGGACTAATCCTAGCAGCACACGAAGGGATAGCTTCTGCCCATGCAGGTGTTTCAGCGACAGTATCTTTACTAAAGCAAAGATATTGGTGGCCTGGCATTCGGAAACAAACTAAAAACTATGTGTTAGAATGTGATATTTGCCAACAGATGAAAGTCTCAACAATGAAACGTCCTGCGCAGACACCCCTTTTAATTTCGGATAAACCGTTAGCTTGTGTTTACCTGGACCACTGCGGTCCCTTGCAGAGGGACGGTAATTATAAATATATCATGGTAGCAGTGGATTCATGCTCTAGGTTCCTATGGTTATGGCCTCAGCGCTCGGCTGACGCTCGAACTGTTATAAAAGATTTGCGAGTCTTTATCGGCACATACGCAATAAGCACGCTACATTCTGACCAGGGTCCTGCGTTTAGCTCTAGGGCTTACAAGGAGGCCATGGCCAGTCTGGGCGTTGCATTGCGGTACTCCGCTCCAATCCATCCTGAGGGAAATTCTGTTGTGGAAAGGAAAAACCGGGACATAAAGCAGTCTATAACAGCTAGGGTATTAGGTTCGGGTGATGGGTGGGTCAAACACCTCAATAGCGTACAGCGCGCTCTCAACAATCTGCCAAGAAGTTCTCTAGGGGGGGTCACTCCATATGAGGTCCTATTTGGGACAAGAATGTGGGTTCCAGACTTAGAACACGTAGGCACAGTGGTGGAAAATAAACTATTTGATATCAAAGATCGTTTGGCTGTTTTACAGGATCTTAACAAATTAAGAACGAAACAAAGCAACGTATCCCTACAGCCAACCACCACTGGGGAAATATCGGCGGTCCCAGCAAGGCCTGTCTGGATTCCGAAAGTTGGCGATCTAGTCAGAGAAAAAATTGCGGACAAGAAGGAATTTGGACCTTCTTACAGACAACCGGTACCTGTTCTAGCTGTTCAAGGAACAAGGACAGTACTTCTGCCGCCCCTTGCTGGAAGAAATGAGAAAAGATTTGTGTCCATCGACCTGATCAAACCACAGTATGTGGCCAATACTAAGCAGTAGGCCTCGTGGACTCCGACCTAGTAGCAGACGCACTCCTCTCGCTACTATTCAAGAGGTTCAGACTGAAAGACTGATCACGATCGAGAATTCAGCTGTAACAAACGAAAGACTAAGCAACCAAGTTATGGAACTCATCCCTCTTGACAACCAAATAACAGTTCGTCCAAATACACCTGTCTACACCAACGTGACACGTGAAGAACTGTCTCCTGTGATTTCAACAAATCCTGATGCAATTCCAACAATTGACAGAACTGCTTCTGGCTATTTCATTGACTTTGATACGTTCTCAGAAGATCCAAGTGAACCTGAAACGACGCCAGCATCATTCAAACTCAAGCAGCAAGTACAAGACTTTATTCACTTTCTGAAAAAGACTTATCTGGTTTCGCCATGGATTGAACTCTGGATTACATCTGGACTATTTGTTTTTCTGCTCTGGCTAGCTTTGGTAACAACAGTAAGCGTGCTTATAAGTGGCAGATACATCCATGTGAACAGTGAAGGAAAAGACGTAAACGTACTTTTGAAACCTCATAAATCTTCCCATCGTGAAGCAAGAGACTTGTCATCAGTGAACATCACAGCTGTTCCTATACACAATGGTATAGTGTGGGACAAAACAGATTATGAAATTTTCGGACCAACGGAACAATTGAACATTCCACATTTGTTTAAAATTTCACTAAGTGATTTAATTACGTCCAGTACCTATTCAGATGATTGGGACTTTGAGACTGTGACTGACATAATGTTTGATCTAGAAAAATCTGCTGCATTTTCTAAAAATGAATATTTAGAGGGTTCATCAGACTATGAAGAACTGTATTGTTATAACCACTATGGTCATCATTATTTGCATAAAACTGCATATCCAAGAAATGTGTTTATGTTTAACCAATGGGAACATTGTCCTACACCACCACAAGGTAGTTCAAAAACTTTTGCTAGTAAGTTTCCATATTTTTCAGGATACAATACATCTGACCCAGAAACGTTTTACTATAGAAATATAAACAAAACAGGTCTGAAAACTATGTTAACAAATACGAAACAGATTTAATCTGCAGCATTTATTGCCCAACTGTCTACACAGGGTTTCGACTTATGGAAAGACACAATTGAGACAAAAACTGTCTGGGGTAGTAAAGATTGGCAAGTACAGGGTATAGAAGCTTTGTTTAGAGCCTGTATCATCCCTGAACAAATACTGTTTTTGAATGAAACCGTCTTGTCTTGGATTAGCCAAGATCAAAGAGATGAAATCACCTTCTGTGCCAACACCTGCCAGTGATAATAATACAAAGGCAGTGGTGACAGTTGACAATATACTACAACTCAACAGATCTGATCCAAATTGGAAGAAATGGTTGATCTGGCCCATAGACACAAACAACTGTCAGGAAAGGTTCTTGAACAAAACTCAGGGCTTTACTATACGTAGGCCAGACCCAAGATATGTCCAGAGACAACATCCGGGGGTAGTAACAACATATAGTGTAGGAAAATTATGCCTCGATTGGCTGCATAAATCTACACTACAGGATGTGAAACAACACTTATCCTTACTTACAGGAGACGCAGATCTTAGGGAATTCTTGCTTGGACCAAGAAAACCGCGTCAAAAACGTTTCATATATGCCGGCATTTATGCTGCTTATAATGAAGCATGGAAAGTGTCACAGATAGAGGCCGCAGAACGAATACGTGAACTTGATCGTATTAATTTAGAGAAAACACTCTCTGTGGTCGACAATGGGTTAACAACTTTGTCCTCCAGAATATATTCATTGGATGGCATTGTATCCTCTGCTATCGACATTCTAGAACAAGATTTGGCTATGTTACAACAAGGTCAATCCCAATTACGTTCTATAGTGTTATTGAGCTGGACGCTGCAATCTTTGCGAGCGGGCTATGTGCCTTGGCGTTTCATCAACACGTCGTCTCTGTTTGCAGAATACAATCTCACTGATAAACAGATCGAATTGGCACAAAGAGGAGCAAGGTATACAGTGCTAAGCATTGAAAAACTGGAGAAGTTACCATTCACAGTGGCAGAAAAACCAGCTACAGAATGGGTTATTCACACAAGCGGAAATGCGATTCAGTTCTACTGAAAAAATTCTAACAGCTGTAGCAAAAGAAAGAGCCTTAGCCCAAGGGAAACGCATAATTGTCGTAACCCCGGTACCAGCTTTAGAAGCGGTCACAAAAGCAAGCATTCCAAATGCTAAAGCACTACATCCGAGATGGATACAATGGGTTAATTCTCTTGCTGCACCTGATGTTGAATATGTTTTTGATCCAGATTTAAAAACACAAGCATTTCTCCAATATGAACAAGAATGTCCTCTGCCCACTGAGATTCTGCCTCTCGATCAGTATGAATTCATAATTTACACTGACGGATCCGCCCAGCCCGCAACAGGGAGTAAGCAAGCTTACAGTGCAGCGTGTGCTATCGTTAAAGGTCGCATGCGAAATGGCATCTTCAGACCTATGGTCACAAAAACTCAATCACTAGGTGATTGTACAGCTCAGCGAGCTGAACTACAGGCATTCAAACTGGCACTTGAAAGTACGGATCGAGAATTCCTCACACTAATCGTGTGCGATTCCTTTTACTGTGTTCAGTCGTATAATGACTATATACGAACCTGGCTTGAAAATGGTTTCAAAGATGCGAAAGGTGTCACAATAAAGCACAAACTGCTTTGGGAACAAGTAGTTCAGTTGAAAAACGAACTACCAAAGGCTCACGTGATACACACACTGAGTCATCAGCGTGATGGCGTTCACGTTGCAGGGAATTCATTGGCTGACGAAGCCGCAAAGGGGGCTGTTCAGACGGCTTCCGTAGCTGCGATCACTCGTTCAAAAACAAAAATAGACGGTGAGATAATGTTAGCTGTCAATGCTTCAAGCAAGGGCAGCAGTGCAGCGTTACCAAAAAGTTTCCACTCAAGTACTCTTATGTAATTGATGCGAACAACGTTCCTTTGCTCGAATCCCTGGAGTGGGGGATAGGGTAATTCCAAACAAGGAACGCAGATTAGGACTAATCCTAGCAGCACACGAAGGGATAGCTTCTGCCCATGCAGGTGTTTCAGCGACAGTATCTTTACTAAAGCAAAGATATTGGTGGCCTGGCATTCGGAAACAAACTAAAAACTATGTGTTAGAATGTGATATTTGCCAACAGATGAAAGTCTCAACAATGAAACGTCCTGCGCAGACACCCCTTTTAATTTCGGATAAACCGTTAGCTTGTGTTTACCTGGACCACTGCGGTCCCTTGCAGAGGGACGGTAATTATAAATATATCATGGTAGCAGTGGATTCATGCTCTAGGTTCCTATGGTTATGGCCTCAGCGCTCGGCTGACGCTCGAACTGTTATAAAAGATTTGCGAGTCTTTATCGGCACATACGCAATAGGCACGCTACATTCTGACCAGGGTCCTGCGTTTAGCTCTAGGGCTTACAAGGAGGCCATGGCCAGTCTGGGCGTTGCATTGCGGTACTCCGCTCCAATCCATCCTGAGGGAAATTCTGTTGTGGAAAGGAAAAACCGGGACATAAAGCAGTCTATAACAGCTAGGGCATTAGGTTCGGGTGATGGGTGGGTCAAACACCTCAATAGCGTACAGCGCGCTCTCAACAATCTGCCAAGAAGTTCTCTAGGGGGGGTCACTCCATATGAGGTCCTATTTGGGACAAGAATGTGGGTTCCAGACTTAGAACACGTAGGCACAGTGGTGGAAAATAAACTATTTGATATCAAAGATCGTTTGGCTGTTTTAGAGGATCTTAACAAATTAAGAACGAAACAAAGCAACGTATCCCTACAGCCAACCACCACTGGGGAAATATCGGCGGTCCCAGCAAGGCCTGTCTGGATTCCGAAAGTTGGCGATCTAGTCAGAGAAAAAATTGCGGACAAGAAGGAATTTGGACCTTCTTACAGACAACCGGTACCTGTTCTAGCTGTTCAAGGAACAAGGACAGTACTTCTGCCGCCCCTTGCTGGAAGAAATGAGAAAAGATTTGTGTCCATCGACCTGATCAAACCACAGTATGTGGCCAATACTAAGCAGTAGGCCTCGTGGACTCCGACCTAGTAGCAGACGCACTCCTCTCGCTACTATTCAAGAGGTTCAGACTGAAAGACTGATCACGATCGAGAATTCAGCTGTAACAAACGAAGGACTAAGCAACCAAGCTATGGAACTCATCCCTCTTGACAACCAAATAACAGTTCGTCCAAATACACCTGTCTACACCAACGTGACACGTGAAGAACTGTCTCCTGTGATTTCAACAAATCCTGATGCAATTCCAACAATTGACAGAACTGCTTCTGGCTATTTCATTGACTTTGATACGTTCTCAGAAGATCCAAGTGAACCTGAAACGACGCCAGCATCATTCAAACTCAAGCAGCAAGTACAAGACTTTATTCACTTTCTGAAAAAGACTTATCTGGTTTCGCCATGGATTGAACTCTGGATTACATCTGGACTATTTGTTTTTCTGCTCTGGCTCGCTTTGGTAACAACAGTAAGCGTGCTTATAAGTGGCATTTACATCCATGTGAACAGTGAAGGAAAAGACGTAAACGTACTTTTGAAACCTCATAAATCTTCCCATCGTGAAGCAAGAGACTTGTCATCAGTGAACATCACAGCTGTTCCTATACACGATGGTATAGTGTGGGACAAAACAGATTATGACATTTTCGGACCAACGGAACAATTGAACATTCCACATTTGTTTAAAATTTCACTAAGTGATTTAATTACGTCCAGTACCTATTCAGATGATTGGGACTTTGAGACTGTGACTGACATAATGTTTGATCTAGAAAAATCTGCTGCATTTTCTAAAAATGAATATTTAGAGGGTTCATCAGACTATGAAGAACTGTATTGTTATAACCACTATGGTCATCATTATTTGCATAAAACTGCATATCCAAGAAATGTGTTTATGTTTAACCAATGGGAACATTGTCCTACACCACCACAAGGTAGTTCAAAAACTTTTGCTAGTAAGTTTCCATATTTTTCAGGATACAATACATCTGACCCAGAAACGTTTTACTATAGAAATATAAACAAAACAGGTCTGAAAACTATGTTAACAAATACGAAACAGATTTACTCTGCAGCATTTATTGCCCAACTGTCTACACAGGGTTTCGACTTATGGAAAGACACAATTGAGACAAAAACTGTCTGGGGTAGTAAAGATTGGCAAGTACAGGGTATAGAAGCTTTGTTTAGAGCCTGTATCATCCCTGAACAAATACTGTTTTTGAATGAAACCGTCTTGTCTTGGATTAGCCAAGATCAAAGAGATGAAATCACCTTCTGTGCCAACACCTGCCAGTGATAATAATACAAAGGCAGTGGTGACAGTTGACAATATACTACAACTCAACAGATCTGATCCAAATTGGAAGAAATGGTTGATCTGGCCCATAGACACAAACAACTGTCAGGAAAGGTTCTTGAACAAAACTCAGGGCTTTACTATACGTAGGCCAGACCCAAGATATGTCCAGAGACAACATCCGGGGGTAGTAACAACATATAGTGTAGGAAAATTATGCCTCGATTGGCTGCATAAATCTACACTACAGGATGTGAAACAACACTTATCCTTACTTACAGGAGACGCAGATCTTAGGGAATTCTTGCTTGGACCAAGAAAACCGCGTCAAAAACGTTTCATATATGCCGGCATTTATGCTGCTTATAATGAAGCATGGAAAGTGTCACAGATAGAGGCCGCAGAACGAATACGTGAACTTGATCGTATTAATTTAGAGAAAACACTCTCTGTGGTCGACAATGGGTTAACAACTTTGTCCTCCAGAATATATTCATTGGATGGCATTGTATCCTCTGCTATCGACATTCTAGAACAAGATTTGGCTATGTTACAACAAGGTCAATCCCAATTACGTTCTATAGTGTTATTGAGCTGGACGCTGCAATCTTTGCGAGCGGGCTATGTGCCTTGGCGTTTCATCAACACGTCGTCTCTGTTTGCAGAATACAATCTCACTGATAAACAGATCGAATTGGCACAAAGAGGAGCAAGGTATACAGTGCTAAGCATTGAAAAACTGGAGAAGTTACCATTCACAGTGGCAGAAAAACCAGCTACAGAATGGGTTATTCATGGCAAAATAACATTACCTGTGACTACTTTTCAGTTTCAGTATTGCCTCAGACAAGTGCAAGCAGGCAAATATGAAAGGTTGGGTAAGGAATACATTAAGACATCGTGGGATTTACCGTATACACATAGATGTTGGACTGGGGATCGTGAAGTGTTTCTAAGCGGTACCAACTGTAAACATGCACTGACCGGTTCACTTCTGTGGCAGGACATTTCTTTACACGGGGCTTGTAATGGTTCTGTGGCGAATTTGTCTTGCCATCAGCGGGGTACACCAGCTGATGTGGTTAATCCAACGTTTGGACAACTTTCTAACGGGAGTTACCTCATGTTGAATGATCAGAGTTGCTGCGGAATGTTTGTCAGGCATCCCATATCTAGTAACGGTCAACTCCAGGGTCACTTGCTGTATGCAAGTATTGTTTCCCCCAATAGACACAGTCAGGGAGTCGCCGCTATGGCCTTCGCTGAACGTCTCCTTTATAAGATTTGATACTTTGAGCAGAATGAAAGCCATGCTTTTACAGCAAACAGTGCCTTTGACCTCGGCCAAAGAAACCTATGA
This sequence comes from Calotriton arnoldi, assembly GCA_963921515.1. Taxonomy (NCBI): domain Eukaryota; kingdom Metazoa; phylum Chordata; class Amphibia; order Caudata; family Salamandridae; genus Calotriton; species Calotriton arnoldi. Next base: position 793,274 of record CAWUFW010008767.1, read on the forward strand.
TCTACAAGTAGCAAGGACTTCGGCTGAGATACAGACTTTAATACGTACAAACTGCCCTATACATTTCGTAGAAATGATATCGCGTATCTTTAACATGTCAGATACGACCGGAATTGTACATGTATTTAAGAGCATTTGCTCCGGTCTTTTAGCACCTTTCCAGGCAATACTTGGAATTATCCCCAACTTTGCACATTCGGTGTTTGGTGGCATACCATTAATTCTCGCACTTGTTGCCGGAATTTTATTCATCTTTCTGCTATTGCGTTATGGCCAGCCTATTCACAGACATCACTCCGAGCGAAATGGAGAAAGCTCTCCTTGAAAGAAAGTGCTGTGAGCGAATAGTACAGCTATTGGGCATGACTCGTCTACGGGACCTTAATACAACTTGGTTCCTGTCATTTAGACCAATCTGGCAAGATTGCATCTTACCTGTTCTACGATGCCTGCTATGCGGTGAAGAATGCGTGTTGGACGCTTGTCTAACATATCCATCAGCCACGCCATAGGATGTCGATACTTTGCTGGTACCGATAACGGCCCATACTTTGTGTTGTCCCCAGAGGCTACCAATCCTGATGTCAGCATTCATTGAGATCTCACAGACGCTTCCGGCAGCTGCTGAGGTACGAGAGACAACTCCAGGCACACAGGTAACAACGGACGCGAACATTGCTGCGGCGACCTATGCTGAGAGCGATGCTTCACATCTTTGTGCGGTCAATCTCTTACACGAGGTGTTTCAACTTACACCAACGACAGTGGATGATGTTTTGTCTATTGAAATAGATGATCTCATGTTTACACCAGACCCGTAAACTGACTCTGATTCAGCATACTGTGTTCCAGAGATGCAGTAACAATTTGGCCTTCATTTTTCAAACACTTGAAACTCTACCAAATTTGAACTTTTGTCCCATTTTTTCGAACGAAAATGGCACTTCAATCTGCTTAAAGTAGAACTAGCCTTATAATACGGACTTGGCAGTACTTCCAGGGACACTTAGTCATCTTGTGTGTCTAGAACAGTTCATTTAATTTTTATGACAGGAAATAACTTTGATTTTGAACAAACTTATCGATCATTTTCGTCATATGTAAATATTGCTTTTATATTTCATTCCGATTGCATTTATTCCGAACTTTATGCTGGAAATGAATAACATTGCTTAAATGATGTACAGAAACCTTTGCATTTTTAATATGTCTTTTAATGCTTTTAGGATATGTTTTTATATGCAGTACTCCATTTTAATGTTTTAGCATTTTATATGTTTAGCATTTTAGTGTTATCGTACACACGAAAGAGGAGTGGGTGTTGTATATTTCCTAGGGTGTCCATAAATGGGCTTTCCAGACTCATGTCCTTATATAGGCACAATTCGCCTTGCCCTTATATAGGCATAAAATCCTAGACCTTATTTAGGCATAACCCATGCACTCCAAATACAGGCATGGATTCCGACATCCGTCCACCCTAGCCTCACAACGAGTTCATGAAAAAAACAGACCCTTAGGCTGCGGGAGTTTCCCTTGCCCAAAACTATTGATTTCTTCAAGGACTCATATATTATGCATGAACCATTATTCCTTAGGGGTTCATTCATGACGTCTTTCGCTGCCCAACTCACGTCAATGCTAACATTTTCAGGTATAAATATACCTTCCCAAACCCCTGTAAATCAGAGGAGACCTCGACTTCAGAGGAGCCCGATTCCCGGCCGGACGCACTGAGAAGACGCTGTCATTCCTGCACGCAGAGAGTCCAGCTTCCAGTGATCTAACTTCCCTTGCGGGGTGTTGGAGTTCGAGTCTGGGAAAGAGATTCCTACCTCTCTCATTCTTCAGGTATGGAGCAGACTAGAACCTAGAGGGACTCTTGGCATACTGGACTCTTGGCATACTAAGCTTAACATACTCTTAGTATAATCTAGTCAGGATTACATCACCTACTTCTACTTCTCCCTACACCTAGGATAGGTTAGGAACACTGGGGTAGAACTAGGCTAGAAACGCATCGTATGAGTACTCGCATTTTTAGGCTGTGTCATTTTATGTAAATGCATATATGCTGAAAAGATAATGCTAACGCAGTATTATTTATTTCTACTGCTCACTCTGTACATTATTTATCTCGCATACTGTCTTGTGATCGTAACAGCACATTTAACTTACAACAGAAACAAGACTGTTCAATAAATCCTTTATTGAAACGCCCGTCTGTTATTTCTGTGTAACTTTGAGAGTAACTATACATGCACGACTGAGCTGAGTGAAATAGTTATCTATTGTTTCTACGACTCTGGGACACGTCCTGATTCTGTAAGGGAAACACAGTGGTCATGTTTTGCGGCTGCCAGAAACTACTCCCTTCTTGTCGTCAAGAAGTTTCTAGTGGCCTCTGAGCTAGCTGGCACAAGTAATTAAGTTTAATATACTCGATAGGGACATACCGACCTTAGTCCTATGTCAAACCTATAGGATATATTATTCCAATGCGCAGAGCCTATTAGGGAAATAGGAGCTACACTACACCGTTATCACTCCAAATCAAACGGGGCAAGCCGAAACGCGGGAAAAACTCTTTTAAAAGGGCCTACGCCGTTGCTATGGCTGTGGTCTCTTTAGTGGGATAAGCCTCAATCCATTTACTGAATGCACAAACAACCACCAGCACGTATTTCAAGTTATTTACTCGTTCCATTTCGATGAAATCCATCTGGAGAACCTCGAAAGGGGAGGGAGGTGCAAAATTATCAGAAGGTGTAGGGGCACGCTTTCCAGGGTTATGCATCATGCAAATCATGCAGTACTTCACTAGATGGGCAGCTACCTTAGGTATATTGTCATTTCGCCATACGGGATCCAGTAACTTACATATCCCCTTCGCACTAATGTGAGCTGGGCCATGTGCCATGGTTACCATAGGGAGTACATATGCATCTGGTAACATCCATCTCTGCTTTTCTGACTTGTCAGTCCAGCACCCCTCCTCGTCTAAGCGTCCTGTACTCTCCTGCCACGTTGCCAACTCCTCAATTGTTGCCTCACTCTGTATCTCCTTCACGTTTTCCAGTGTGTCCTCAAACATCCCATTTTCAGGCACCCATCTAGCTGGTCCCGCCACAAACATTTTCTTCATCTTAGATCTGGCTGTCTCCTTAACTGTCTGGTCTGCAAACGCATTTCCCCTCCCCACATCATCAGTAATCGCCTTGTGGGCACTACACTTCACTATTGCCAACCTTTCGGGAAGTGTCAGAGCTGATAAAAGCCTATGTATCAGAGGGCCGTGTTGTATCTTCGTACCATGAGAAGGCAAGAATCCCCTCTCCGCCCAGAGCCTCCCAAAATTATGGGCTACTCCGAAGGCGTATTGGCTGTCAGTATAAATATTGACAGCCAATCCCTCACTTAACTCACATGCTCGCAAAAGAGCAACTAGTTCTGCAGCTTCGGCCAATTGATAGGGAACACATGATGTCTCAACTATAGTGTGCAGCGTAGTAATAACATACGCTGCGGTGGTGGTGCCATCTGACAATTTGAAACAAGAGCCATCGACATATAGTTTCCCTTGCGGGTCAGATAAGGGAACATCAGTTAAGTCTACCCGTCCCTTCGTCCCCTCTTCCGTTCGAAATAAGCAATCATGTACATCTCTGTCCTCATTTTCCGAAGTGAGGGGTAGTAACGTGGCTGGGTTCAGAGTGGCACATCGTTTTATGGTGATGTGTGGTGCAAATAGGGTCAATTCATAGCCAGTCAGATGCGCACTGGTAAGTTGGTGCGTCTTTGTCTTGTTCAGAAGTGTGTCCACAGCATGAGGTACCATCACTGTGAGATCAGTGTTAAGAACAAGCCCTGCCGATTGTTGAATAGAGACAGCCGTGGCCGCTCTTAGACAGCCGTTTCGTGTACGTACAACACGAACGGCTTCTGGTAGTCAGGCGTACCAAGCACAGGTGCAGAGCAAAGCGCAACTTTTAATTGCTCGAAAGCTTGTTGACATTCATGCGTACAGGGTAAGGGTTCATGCACATCTTTAGTTGTTAAGTGCAACAGCGGCTTCGTTAGTAAAGAATAGCCAGGTATCCAATGACAACAATACGAGGTGATGCCTATGAAAGCACGCACATCCCTTTGAGTCGCAGGGACGGGCATCCTAACAATGGCATCAACTCGTTCAGGTGTTAGCCTCCTTCCCTCCTTCGACAGTAGGTGGCCTAAATAGGTGACCTCCTGTCGACAATATTGAAACTTCAAAAGGGACACTTTATGTCCGAACTGCGCCAAATGCAATAATAATTTGACCGTTGCATCCTTGTAACCTTCTTCAGTGTCAGAGGCTACCAGAAGGTCATCCACGTGCTGTAGTAATACATTACCTGAGGGAAGAGAGAGAGAATCCAGCTGACTTTTCAGAGCTTGACTATATATACTAGGACTTTCAGTATACCCCTGAGGAGCGCGACAGAATCTGAAACTCCTGCCCGCCAAAGGGAACCCAAAAAGGTGCCTGCTATCCGGGTGAATGGGAATGCTAAAGAAAGCATTTTTCAGATCAATAGCGGAAAAGAATTTCGTCGTGGAAGGAATCATTGTTAAGTGAGCAGTGATGTCAGGGACCACCGGGAACTGAGGGACCACTATTTTGTTAACCTCCCGCAAATCAATCACAAAACGATAGATATCAGGATGAGCATCAGAGGAATCCAAGGGTGCCTTTTTAAGGAAGGGGAGAATAGGGCCATTACACACATTCGCTACTGTTTCCTCAACCACCCCCGATTTGATCAAGTCCTGAATAATCTGCAACAGAGCTCATTCCCCCGCCTGCGGTGTTTTGTACTGGGGCATACGAGGTAGCACAGCGTTGTCTTTAACCTTAATAGAGACTGGTGGTATCTGCAACAACCCCACGTCCGTATCTCCTGTTGCCCACAACGTGGGCGGCACGTCCTTAAATTCAGCAGGAAGCGGTGCATCTTTTGAAAAACACTGTTTGGTGCTGGCTAGATTTGGTCCTATCGTCATATAGACACCATCTGGAGAACATGAAATCGTAGCATGCAGCTTCTTTAACAAATCTAATCCCATTAAATTCTCTCCGCAATTCGTGGTCAGTAAGAACGGCGAGTCCACAGTAAAAGGGCCAATAGTCAAAGCAAGGGGTTTGGAAATGAGGCTCACAACCGGTATGCCTGAAAAACCTACCGAGACATTATTATGGCCAGACAGAGCTGCCCCGGGTACCAGTGAACGAGAAACAGAGCTATTCATTGCACCTGTATCCACCAAAAATGTCTTTACTGAGCCATGCAAATCCGCTGTGACATAAGGACCACGCTGATCTACAGGTATTTGAACTGGTCCCTCACCCTGTCCCTGGCTGTCCTAGCTATAGGACATCCCTGCCACCTCATCCAGATCATAATCATCGTGGTAGTACTGCCTTCCCTGGGGGTCATCATAATAGTTCTGATCAGAACGACCCCGCGAAGACTCACCTGCCTGGATCTTGTCACGACCACTTTCACCACGACCCCGTCCTCTAGAACCCCGTACTCTGGGGGCCGCGACTTTCTGTAACAACTCTGGACACTCCTTTTTACAGTACGCACATTGGTTCGGCCCTACAGGTGCGCTGTTTCTGCCAGTGCTGCGCGACTGCTGGGCCAGACCAGTGCCACGTCCCCTGCCGGTCCCCCTTGTTGCCTACTGCATCAATACTCTAGTCTTCAACTCCTTATTCTTCTTCTCCACCTTCTCCTCATTTTCCCTATGCTCATAGTACTGAGCCATACTCAATATCACTGAAGGGGAGGAGGTAGTCCAGGTGCTCTCAGAAGCCTGCAACCGAGTCGCGATCTCGGGAAGCAAGTTCGTAACAAATCTGTTAACGAACATCCGGACACCTCCTTCCACTGACAAATCTTGTCCACTGAAATCCAGAAACACCCCTTCAAACCGAGTGAAGAAATCGGACACACTTTCATCTTTCTTCTGACGACATGCGGCTAACTTATCCCAATCTACCCGTCTGGGTGGGATTAGAGAATGCATGTAAGTGATGATACGACTCGGCAAAGCTAGTATCTCAGCCTTAGGCTTTTCACCAGGCTTTCGCTCTTTATCCCATGCTCTGATCTCATTCCAAGTTCCACCCAGCTCCACAACGTGGTCCTGCGTATGCACCTGCCTCCATATATCCACTGGTACCAACAACCCGAAAAACATCTCAACATCTGCCAGCGGCATCACTGTCGATGAGGCGGCCTCCGTCAATTCTTTGTAATATGCAGTTGGATTTTTCCTAGGGTCCGGCAACTGACTCTTAAGGGATAACACTTCACTCCTTTTCCGTGGAGTGTAAACTCATTGTTCCTGAAAACGAGCCTCTACTCGTTGTTGAACAACAACATCCTGTGTATTACGCTGCTCTGGAATCTCGGGATGGAAAATAGGATGCATCTCCCTCATCGGGCATTGGGACACTGCCGTTGGTGTTTTCTGATGCAATCTACCTCGGTAGCCAATCAGCGTCGCAACATTACTAAAAACATCGTTAGGGGCCATGTCAGCAGTATACCCGCGGTCTCAGATGTCATAAATTATTTGGGGTGCTATACCATTGAAACACTGTTCCCACAACCCTATCAATGTAGCCGACATATGCTTGAGGGCATGCTGCTGTACGAACGGCTCATAATCTTTCACCACACTCCACACGTCCTCTACACTGTAAATCGGATTCCGGGCACACTGTGCAGCCTGATCAGCCACCATCTTTTTCTCCTCATTCCCCACATCAGATCGGATCAGTACCCGCCCCATTTGCTCTCGTGCCGCTGCCCTATTCCCTTCGTCCAACCCACGCACCGGTGTTCCAGCACTCAGCAATGCCGGGATGAAATATCCGAGGAAGACACAATGGATGAAGGGACAGGCATTAACGTTAGTAATGACTGTGTCGATGGTGTGAGAGAGGGGGGAGGAACATGAGCAGGGACAGCAGACGCAGCGGGAAGACCTACAGACACTGCACCCGCAGCTTGCGAAGCCAGGGAGGAGACAGGCGAGGCCGTAGCTGAAGCAGCCGAGTCAGAGACAGAAGGGCCAGATGCAGAAAAAGGAGGGGCGGAAGACAGAGATGTCGGAATGACAGGATATATCTTCTGTGGGGCATAGGGAGGTGGAGGTCGAGCATCTAATAGTTCCTCCACAAAGGCATCACCTTCCTCTTGGGCAACATAAGACTTATCACATTGCAATCGAAACTTCCTCTCAGCACACTCTATACCTTTCTCTATTTTCTCTCTATCGTAGGCCACTGCTTTCTAAGTCACTGTTTGCATTTTCCCTCTCCGGGCCTCCTTCTCTGCTCGCATGCGCCTTTGCCTAGCTTCCTTCTGCCATACCTGGAGGGAATCAAACATCGACTGCCTGCTTCTTCTGGCAAACAATTTATCCTGTAAGAAATTCAATTTCTGTTCATCAAAGGTACCGGTTAGTGGCCACTGAAGCTCAGAATTGTCCCTCGTATATTTGTGCCACAATGTACTAAACATCATAGGGCCAATGCCATGCTTGGTGTACATGTCGAAGTTCGGGGTGCCTTCCGGAGGCGCAGGTTGTCTTTCCTCCAGCCAAGCTTCGGCAGAACAACAGCGGCACCCCAAACACCATAGTTTGCTCAAGCAAGGCATCTTAATATAAGACACGTTCACTGTTCATATCACACAAATAACACACCAAACAAGACAACCAAGAGGCAGTCCGCAGACTGCACCAAAACCAAGACAGTCCGGAGACTGTACCAAGACAAGAAGATAGGCTCAAACCCCAGGCCTTTTCAAGAGTAAGCCAAATTCAGTATGTTGCCTGGCAGAGCGTTCGCAGACGCTCTGTATCTCATCGGTCCACAGACCCACCAAGTACAAACAAACCAAAGATGGTCCTCAGACCATATTCAAGATTATTCAAGATGGCGCCATATTTACCAAGAGTCAAGAAAAACTCACCTGGTGCACACAGGTCAAGCAAAGTTATTCTCCACTGCCGACTCTTCGGACCAAACGGTCAGATCCAAGGGTTTTGCCTTTTCAGGACCCCAGCCGGGATGACCACTGGGCGTGGCACCGCCCAATCAAACAGGCGGAGCAGCTGCGAGAACTAAGCTCTATCATGTGGGGATCCCCGATCCGCCCATCTGATCCAACGCAGCCCCGTCCTCCACACCCGGTTGCGGGCGAGATGGGTCAGCCTGATGGAGTCCCTGTTCGGGCGCCAACTGAAGGAAGTGACCCGAAATGGGCTACCCGGGTCACTCGCGACCACCTCTCGGCCTTCCAAAAAATGAAGAGTCGGGACGACAGTAGAGAATACAAACTAACTTATTTATTAGTAAATGCGCTGCAGCGGAGTCTAGTCTAACCAGCCTCATGGGATAGCTGCCGAGGGGACTGACTCCCGAACACTTGGTAACACATAATAAGCTTTCCAACACCTCCCAAGTCCCGCCCCTGGTGGAAAACTACAGCTTGGGCAGAGGCTGAACAAAGAAGGCACAGAAGGATGAGCTACCACCTGCAGAATGGGTACACGTTATCAGACTCCCAAGGTCGTCTTGTTCAGGCTCAACTCTCTCTAGTGTGGGAGCAGAGCTACAATCAGGGATAGGCATGCGAAAGCAGAATAAGCTATTCATTAGTACATTAGGGTTTCAGCTTTGAATATTATAAGGAGAAGTAACTGAACAGCAGCTTTCTGCTGAGGCAAGCAGGAAGGGTAACAGGAGCTTAGTTTCGATCATAGTGCAATATGGCGGTTGAAAACAGAAATGGCGTTGCAAATGCTAACTTAACTCGCACAATGCTAGAAGGGACCGGCCACACGCATATGCAGTAGCGGCCATTACAACAAGCATTGGCATAGCCAATAGGTCTCGCTTTTGGGCCCTTATAAGTGTTTAGGCAGAGCTATTGACTTTGCCAATGTGTTTGATTGCTGCAAAAGTAAAGAAATAGAAAAAAACATCTATTTCTTTACTTTTGCTATAATCGCGGCACCAGCGCTTTACTTTTAACATGGTTCCATTGGGAGGAGCTGGACGCGCTCTGTGGTGGGGGAGGGGCGTGCGTTGAGGCATGGGAGAGCGAGACAAATGCCAGATGGCGGCTGCGCGCGTGCACGCACGCGTAACCGCACGCTGGTGGCTGGAAAAAGCCTCTTTGATAGCACTTTCAAAAGCCCCTTACTAAATGTCTCGCAGCGCATGCGCGCTGGCTCAGCGAGACCTAAAAATGTAAGGCACGGAAGAAAATGTGATTTGCAGAATGCGCACTTGGAATGCAGGGATGGACTCCAGGAAACACCGAACAGAAAGAAAACTGGGTGACTGCCAGCTTCAAAACATGTCCAAAGCTCCAAATCTGCAATCATAATTTAAACACAATGCAATTTCTCTAATTCTTAAGCCATCTGTCTGTGTTATGTGGGAATTCCACAGAAATACCCCTGCACTCAAAATTACCAATACTGCAGAGTATAGTAATTTTATGATGTATCATAACCACAACATTCCAAGATTTACCCTGAGGAATAGGGAGTTTCGCCGGGATTTTCCTACATTTTCCAGAGCTCCTTGAAAACATACTTAACATGTTCTGTCTTCCTGGAGCCTTGTGCCTGAGTCTGACTTAATAAACTGGTATTGTCCAGTCCAGCACTATTGAACCATGGCATCTCAATAAAGGTTGAGTGTCCACACCACACCTAACAGGTGGTATTAAGAGGAATTCTACAGCCTCAATGAATATCAGGAAAATGGAATTAACTATTATGAGTCCCATAGAAACCGTATGTATAATGAAACAAACGGAGTGCGCAAAATAGAATAGTGAGCTGCAAAATAGGATGTTTGCTGTATACCAACCTTCTTGAAGACACCACACTGTGTCCTCGAGAAAAGAGGTGCGGGTTGAGTATTACAGGCTGGGTTTGGAGTAATGCCTTCTGGAGGTTCAAATAGAGTTTTAGCTCCTCAACAATACACCACCAAATTCTACACAAGGAACTTGATCTTTCCAAGCCTCTGTTGCATCAGCCCATGGAGTAAGATCTTATTTAGAGTTGGGTGTTAACCTAAAATTCTCTAATTTATGGATTAAGTGATACATTCGGAGAACACTCCACTGGGAGAATTTCCTTCAGCATACTAATTCCTATGGTGGATATGATGGAGAAAGTACAGTTGGTGGATTCAGTGTCAGATTTAGCAGATTCCCCAAAAATTAGTGGATTTTCTGCCCTACCTAATTCTAACTCAGGCCTAAAATCTGGTTTTTTTTTAAAAATGTCTATGTAAGTATACGTCACAAGAAACACAATTTGAGCAAGTCAGTGACTGTGTGGAAATGTAATTTACCCAAAATATCAATCTAAACTGTAATGCATACTGTCACCACTGAAAACACAAAATGAGCCCATCTCTTCTTACAAGGGCTGAGCATTTATTTTTCTTCAGTCCAAAGTAAGGTGAAATAAATCTTGAGACAAATCCACCTTTTCTGAGGATAGGTTTATGGCTACTACAGAAGTAGGCTTGCATGGACCATTTAATTTGACAGGGTACTGACAACCAGTCATATTGGCTGTGAGTAGCCCGTGCCTTCCTGGATCACATTTTGCTGCTGGTGAGATATGTGGCCAGCCTGCACATAGGCGTTTTCTGTGCTTATGAATAAAATATACCCTTTTATCTTCTCTGCCTGCTGAGCAGATCTTGACATTTTTAAACTAAATTCCGCTCTGCCGGTGGACTTAGAAAAGGATGGATTGACCAAACCCTATCTGTTACAAGAGTTGTCACCTTAATTATGAAGTCAGTTGTCAATAACTGGACAGTTGGCAACGTTTATTCAAGCACTGGTGCACCTTTCACTAGCACACTGAAGGGTGGTGAATGATGCCCCATACCACATGCATACTCCTGTATTGATAATGGCAACTTAGCCAGCCTTGGACTATAGACCTGTAGGCAGGCTACAATTATGTGGCAGGAGAGGACAGGGCCAGACTGGGAACAGCAACCAGCCCCGGCAGATTACTGCTCGACCATCCCTGGGAGCGTGGGTGGGGGGTGCTAATAAAAGCACTGCCCCCGCTTTTGTTACAGGGGGCGATATAGCAGCTCTGCTGCAAAACCGACCCCTGTGACAAAACCGGCCCCCACCCCTCTGGCCCACCGGGGAAACACCCGGTGCCCGCAACGGCCAGTCCAGCCCTGGGGAGGACCAAATTATGCAGCATGGTTGACTAAATTGTGCAGCAAGAGAAGGCAAATTATGCAGCTTAATGTGACATATTTTGTGTTGGTGTTGCTTAATTATTTTGTCATTTCTACTTATGGCAAAATTGTCTGGACAAAGATTTCACCTCATTAGTACCAGTTTAACAATCAAATACAGCAATAAACAACTGAAAGATGACCAGTCAACCCTTTGCGAATGGCCTTCCCCTGCGCAGGAACACGCATCACCACGATTTTATTAACTTTTGATCTGCTTGAGCTAGATTTTTTTTTTCTTTGTTAAAATCTGCAGATTATGCAGCAGATGATAGATTAAGTGGCAAATGCGGTAAATCCATAATTATTCAGAAAAATGACAGGGCTGCAGAATCGCATATTTCCAGTGGCCCTGCCTGTAGGTTAATAAACTGATGACGACATTGTTTTGTGTTCACTGTTCAAGTGTATTGTATCCCTGTATAATTATAAACTGTATGACCTGCATTGTTCTAAAAAGAATTCCAATAAAAACATTTTCAAAAAAATAAATACATAAATAAACTGATATGGAACTTGGTACAAGACCCCAGTTCCTCCAGTTGATTTCTTGTTTCTGCTGCAGCGCAGCCCACTCACATTTCCTATAGTATCACTCTCCCATCAATCACCGCTGCACTGAGCTAAACCAACATTAAGCTGCTCTGCCACATAATATTGGAATAAACTCCGCTTACCTTGTGTGGGTTGAGTGGCCGCCAGGGCGCTGAACATCACAGTGAAAGCAAAGGAAACCGTTGAGAGCAGTATCATCGTTAGGAGCAATTTGTCGTGACGAGCCATAATGACACAAACACAGCCTGCACATCTAACACAAAAGAACACAACGAAGGCGTCTTGAAACTACATCCCCGCAAACGATAGAGGCGCGGACCAAGTGCTCAAGGGAAGCACAAAGTTTAAGTTCTGTTTCCTGGTAGGTGAAATGCATGTCAGGATCTTATCTGTTGACTTCGCCCTCCGTTGCTATCTTGACGGGTACCTGCTGCTGTGCTGCTCTAGTATTTATTACAACGACGTTTGCTGAGTTAATGACCGAAAATAATGATTTTATTGTGACATTGTGAATATCAACTTGAAAGTTTTTCCTTTAGTTCATCTTAACAAACTTGGGAAATCTCTGCTTGCTGCTTCACAGATCAGAGACAGAGAGCCAAACACTTAATGCCTTTACAGAGGAAAACGAGCGGGCCGATAGCATTAAAGATTATTTAATGAAATTGGAATGTATTACCTTTGTTGAGGGTTGCCTCATTAAATGAAAGACAAAACACACACGCGCACACACACCCTTTGTTTAACTACATTTCAAATGGAGATAAGGTGTTAAGGTTCATAATTACGTGTATACTGCCTGCAGCAATAAAAACAAGCACAAGCGCACGCCTCGCGCGTCAGCAGAGGGAGGGGCGAAAGGAGGGGGCCAGCGCGATTCCCTTGCGGGAGCGAGCGGCAAGGCGCGATAATTAACATATGGCGCCAGCTGCTCGCTCCCGCAAGTGAATCGCCAGACGTGCACGCGTTGCCATTGGAAGCAATGCAACGCGTGCACGTTTTTGCAGGGAAAGCTGTGCCGATTTCTAAAGGTCTCTCCTATGCAGCGCATGCGCGCTGCATAGGCGAGACCTAAAAATAGCTACATGAATGCTAACATAATACAGTGTAAAGCATGAGCAATGGAGCAATAACATATTTAATTCTAACACCGCCATCCGGGGTAGAAATTCCGCACCCTCTTCGAAGCAGAAATCTGGCAAGTTGTGATAGTCAATGGCACAATGATCATCGTACAACAAGTTTTACAGCACAGCTCTGAGGAGCGTTTCTTGGTTCAAGAAAGCACTGGGACCCACCAAGGCCCCTGGCGCCACGCTGGAGGACATTGAGGGTGCCAGTCAGGGCTAGCAGTCCACGCCCGACTCACCCAGGGGTGACGTGCCAGCGGGAACCCAGGAAGATCCTGTCCATCCTAGTAGCCACGGTCCAGTGTCTCGAAACGCCGATGTGGTGACCCGCACCCCGGCCGGGTGGAGCAGAGAAGTACCCCGTCGGGCAGGCGGGAGTGACAAAGGGATCCAGAGTCAGAGATATGATCTCCACCCAAACCCCGCACCAAGACAGCGGCTAAGAGACCATGTGTGTCAGTTGCGATTTGGCGCACCACTCGTTACAGTCCAGTAAACGTTGGAAGGGATGTAGAGTGCCATCCGGCCTCTACTATACAGTGTTGCCGTTTGTCACGCTGAGGGTTGGGCGCGGCCCGCAGCTATAAATAAATGAGCGAGTGGTCGCTTGTGGCTACTGCTGAATAGTATACCTTGTGTACGTGTGATCATTGTTAGCAGCACGAGTATTAGCAGCGCAATCCAGTGACCACCAGGCCGTGGGCACGACAACCCTTTTCTAATCCATTGCCATCATTCTATACCTACTCAAAACACTACTAACGGCACCTGTGAACTCGAGAGCACAAACTTAACAAATTGACCACAACTAATCCAGAAGGAAAACAGAAGCATTTTTCCCTAATCCTCGGTTCTGGTGTAGCGCGCTACTCGCCACAAAGCGCTTCACTGCATTGTCAGGGGTGATAAGCGCTGCGTATAGAAATTCAGTTTATTATTATGAGTGCGGGACTACAAGCCCCAGCATGCTCGGGGCTGTTATGTCAAAAGCAGAACTTGATGCAAACCATGCTCATGCCATGCCATGGGGCTGTGCATAAACCCCAGCTCGTATGTATCGCCTCCGACCTACGGTGACCAACCGTCCGTAAATTTCACGGACCGTCCGTAATTTGGACCTCCTGTCCGTTGTCCGTGAGGATCCTTTTTACGGACGCCTTTTGTCCGTAATTTTAGGCATTGCAGGGAACAGCACTGTTCCCTGCATGAAGCCTCAACTCCCTGATGGGGCCGCCTTGCACTCCTCCTCGGAGAACAAGAGCAGCCCCACCCGCCCATTGTCATTCTATATGCTGGCTGATTGCCACATACAGAATGACAATGGGCCAGTCTGGGCTGCAAAGCATGTGGTGGGCCTCCTCCTGCCTCTGTCTAGGGCACGGCATTCTGTCAGACAGAAGAAATGTGCAAAAACGCCAATGCTGCTACATGAGAATCCAGTTCAAGAAAAAAAGCTGGTGAAAGAAGTTAAAAAGAAGGGGCTAGAGTTCTTTCACAGTCTCGCCATTTTAGAACTGATGCATTTTCAATATTATATTCAAGGAAGCCATGATTGCTGCTTTTTTATTTTATGCAACTAACAACCATTGACAAAGCCAATCGTTCTGGCTTGTTGCAGGTGTAACGTTACTTGTTGTGTTATATATCTGGATACAATGACAGAAGAGGCAAAATACCAGTCAGGCGGTACACTATACTAAGCACAGATTTTTAGCTTAGGTGTTTTAAGCCACACGCTTAATTACATCGAACACCCCCTTTGGAGAGACCCCCCAGTTTTTTCATCCCACTTAAAACACTGGAAACAACACCATGTCACAGTCGCCTCATGGCCTGGCACTGTGCATCATGCATGACTCATGACTCAGATTGCCTATGTGCAAGGGCATAGTGAACCCTACCCCCACCCCACCCCTTGCTTTAGGACCTACAGCAAGGGTGAAATTCTTGATGGGCCTCTTCTGTCTGCAACTCTGCAGACAAAGGCTCAGCTCATAATTAATATGAAAAGGTGGGTGAGTGAGTAAGTAAGTGAAGGGATGGGTGGATGGCTGGAAAGATTAGTGAAAGGGTGAATGGATGAATGAAAGGGTGAATGGATGGATAATGAGAGAAAGGATGGATAGATGAGTGAGTGGAAGGATGGATGAGAGAAAAGGTAAAAAGATGGATGTATGGGTGGAAAGGTAGATGGATGGATAAAAGGGTGGATGGATGAGTGAAAGGATGGATGGATGAGTGAAAGGGTGGATGATGGGCAAGTGAATGGGTGGATGGATGAGTGAAATGATGGATTGATGAATTGATAAGTGAAAGGGTGAATGGATGGACGGATGAGTGAAAGGGTGGATGAGTGAGTGAAAGGGAGGGTAGATGGACAGAAGGGTGGATAGATGAGTGAAGGAGTGAAAGGGTGAATGGATGAGTGATAGGGTCAATGGATGGATTCATCAGTGGCCTCTTATGCTCAGGAAACAGCTTAAGACCTGGCTGTTCTCCCAGGCATATGATTAAGTTTACTGTCTCGTTGATGCAGCCTCCCCTTTGCTTCCAGCGCCATGAAACCGTTTGGGAAACGTGCGCTTAACAAATACTTTTAACATAACATTAACGTAGATGGATGGGTGGAAGGATGGCTAAGTGAAAGGGTCGATGGAGAGAGAAAGGGAGGATGGATGGATGACTGAAAGGGTGAATGGGTGGAAGGATGAGTGACTGGGTGGATGGATGAGTAAGTGAAAGGATGGCTGGATGGGTGAAAGGCTGGATGGATGAGTGAAGGGATGGATGGATGAGTGTACCGATGGATAGGGTGAAAGGGTGGATGGATAATGGATGGATGAGTGAAAGGGTGGATGGAGGGATGGATGTGTGAAATGATGGATGGAAAGATACATGATGGATAGGTTTGCAAATGGTTGAATATGTTTGGATATGGATGGGCTTAATTATATTCTATAGCGCGACCTCCTCTGATGTGTCTGTAAAACTTACCTTTTGTCCCGAAGTTTTGTCCTGAATTTTGACCTCCTGTCCTGAATTTTTACACTCACTGTCCTGAATTTGCACCCATGCCAATTGGTCACTCTACTCCGACCCCCACATCTCCCTCACTCACACCCATCCCCCACTACTCTGTCAGTCTGTGGCGAGAACAGAGCGAGGCTCGCCTGGATGCTGTGAGTGTAACTGCATCCTAGCCTGCCCTCCATATGACAGCAGCGCCTCTACTGCCACTGTCGGTGGGCGCTGTGGGTGTAACTGCTTCCCAGCCTGCCCTCCATATGACAGCAGCGCCTCTACTGCCACTGTCGGTGGGCGCTGTGGGTGTAACTGCTTCCCAGCCTGCCCTCCATATGACAGCAGCGCCTCTACTGCCACTGTCGGTGGGCGCTGTGAGTGTAACTGCTTCCCAGCCTGCCCTCCATATGACAGCAGCGCCTCTACTGCCACTGTCGGTGGGCGCTGTGGGTGTAACTGCTTCCCAGCCTGCCCTCCATATGACAGCGCCTCTGCTGCTACTGTCGGTGGGCGCTGTGAGTGTAACTGCATCCCAGCCTGCCCTCCGTATGACAGCGCATCTACTGCCACTGTCGGTGGGCGCTGTGGGTGTAACTGCTTCCCAGCCTGCCCTCCATATGACAGCGCCTCTGCTGCCACTGTCGGTGGGCGCTGTGAGTGTAACTGCATCCCAGCCTGCCCTCCATATGACAGCGCCTCTACTGCCACTGTCGGTGGGCGCTGTGGGTCCAGCCGACACCGCACGCTGTCCCTTTAAAGAGCCCGCGCTGCTCCTCAGCCTGGAAATGTTGCTTTTCCTTCCTGTTCTCCCTTCCCCGCATTGATAGGAGCCCCGCAGCCAGCTGCAGCCATCCGTCCCCTCCTCCCAGCTCAGCCTGGAGAGAGCGCAAGGATCCCGGCGGAAGGAAGCCCGGCCGTGCCCCCTTCCCATGCCTGCCCCTGGCCCCCCAGGACTGAGCCAGGCAGAGCGGGCCCTCTCCCTCCCCATGCTCCGCCAGCCAGGGCAGGGACGGAGAGGGGGAGCTGGAGGGAACAGCTGCAGCCCTTCCCTGGCTCCGGAGACCGTCCATCCGCGCTCTTGGCACAAACCCCCCTTTCCTGGTTCTGCCTGGCCAGGCTGGACGTGCACGGCTGCCCCCAGCCCCCACTCGCCAGATCACGAACACCCCCCGGCCGCTCCGACAGCTGATCTCATGTGAGTACCAACCGGCCCCGCTTTCACTCGCTTCTTCTGCAGACCGCTGGGGGATTCTGTCATTTTATTTATTTGTTTGTGCGGTTTTATATGGCGCTAGCGAGGTCCAAGAACATCGGAAACAAGAGAACACGAATGTGGGTTAGAATCCTAAAATGAACAGATAAAGCAACAAAGAGAACACGCAGACCCAGCATAGGTGCTTACTTCCTTGTTGCTACTTTTAGGAAGCCCCGATTGTACATTCTCATATCTTTTGCACCAAGAACTGCCCGATGTCTGCTCCAGTAGAGAACTACACTCCCTGGAGGCCGCATTCCTCGAAATAGCCCCACGCTGCAGGCCAGGTGAGGTGAGTGTGCCCTCGGCTGGCATACTTCACTGAGGAGAAGAAAGGGGCGAAACCACATAAACCCCCCGAGCCGCAGTTTCGATAGATCACCCTCGCCTCCTTTTTTCGCTCCCCTCTTCTTTTGGAATGTTAGTTTGCACTGGAGGAAGACGGGCGAGTTTTAAAACGAAACACATTTCTGGAAACGCACAGGCTTGGAACGCGGCAGCTATTCAGTGCAAACTGTAAGGGTGGTTAATGCCTTGTTCAACTATATGTTATAATGCCCTAGGCTAATTAATGCCCCGGTGAGGCATGTTATCGTATCTTCTGTTTCTTAATGCCCCGGTATCACAGTCACGCTACCACGTGCCCTGCTATGCCTTCGAAGAATAGTTTTTTTCAACGTGTTCTCCCATTATTGCCCCCGTGGACTGACCAGCTGTGTGACGGGGTCAAGTGGGCAGCTGAGGAACATCAGGTGCCAAGTATGAGGTGTGTGTATATGCCATATTTACTTACTGGAGTAATCTATCTGAGGTGTAATACCTATTCTATTAGGGTATCAACGAGCAACACATTCGAAGGGGCATTTAAACACAGGCAGGAGGCCTAACACGAGGGTAAACCTTGTTGTACCCGTTTATCGTGTGCCATTCGTTTCTCTTTGTGTTATGTACAGATACCCAGGCAGGTACCCGCGCAAAAACAGGCGGAGGCGCAATGTGCACTCGGCTTTTAATAGCAGATGTTGCTTTAATGCGCACACATACTGTTTGTGCCCATTTTAGACTTCTTGCCAGTGTCTAAATGATTCTAATAATGTATTTATTAATGCCCGCTAGAATAACTGCTGTATCCTATTCCGTGTTCGGTACTGTGCTCAAAGCTTGGTACAGCAGGATGGAAGGGGAAGGTCTGAAGGATGCAGTGGCAAGAGAAGGAAATGTGACCAACAGTTTAGCGTCCTGCGTTAACACATCAACCTGACCTGTAAGGTGAGGGTCACTGAAGACTTGGGGCCATATGTATCAATGTTAGGTTTTGCGATTCTCAAATAGCGAATTTTAGAGAATCGCTATTTGAGAATCGCAAAACGAGATGTATGTAGGATTTGCAAAGAAATTTGCGAATCCTACATATTCCTTAATTGCGAATCGCAAAGTGCGATTCGCAATTAAGAAACCCTCCCCATTCATTCCTATGGGCCTAGAGGCCCATAGGAATGAATGGGAAGACATTCTCAATTTGCGATTAGCAATTAGAGAATCGCAAATTGAGAATGCAATTTCAAGGTTGCAAGGGTGTCAAAAGGACACCCTGTTGCACCCTGAAATAAGCATGGGTGCACATGTGGCGCACATACATGCCCTAAGGGCATGTATGTGCGCCACATTGCACTTTGAAAAATGCAAAAAGTGCATTTTTCAAAGAAATCGCAAATTACCACCAACTTGAAGTTGGTGGTAATTTGCGATTCCTTAAGGCCAAATTGCACTTTTTTTGTGCTTCTTACATTGCATTTAAGGAATCGCAATTTGCGATTCCTTAAATGCAATCGCAATATAGGGAATCGCAAATTTTGCGATTCCTTATTTTGCGAGGCAGTTTTTCTTTAATACATACCACTAAGCCCAATTGCGATCGCAATTTGGAATGATACATATGGCCCTTGGTTCTGGGAAAAGCCAGGTCTTTACTGCTTTTCTGACTTGTCCCCTATTTGTAATACCCTGGTAAGCATCTATGGGGCACATGCATCAAGCTAGGCAATTGCGATTCCTTAATAGCTATTATTAAGGAATCGCTATTAAGGAATCGCAATTGCCTATGCATGTAGAAATCGCTCAATAAATAGCGATTCCTAAACATTCCTTAATTGCTACTCGCAAATTGCGAGTCGCAATTAAGGAATACCTACCCATTCATTCCTATGGGCCATGAGGCCCATAGGAATGAATGGGAAGATATTCACTATTAGCGATTCGCTATTAAAGAATGGCTAATAGCGGGAGCTATTTCAAGGGTGCCAGGGTGTCAAAAGGACACCCTGTTGCACCCTGAAATCTGCATATGAGTACATCTTGCACACACACAGGCCCCAAGGGCATGTGTGTGTGTAAATGGAAGTTTGAAAAATGAACTTTAGTGCATTTGTCAAAGTTTTTGCAAATTACCATGCAGTTTAACTTCATGGTAATTTGCTCCCCCTATTAGCGAAATCGCAATTTTTTAACTTTAATGTATTGCATTTAAGGAATCTCAATTTGTGATTCCTTAAATGCAATTGCACTTAAGGAATAGCAATTTTGCGATTCCTTAAATTGCGATTTCTGCATTTGGGATGATGCATCCCAAATGCAAAAATACTGGTCGCAAAGGGGCAGATTCTGAGAATCTGCCCGTTTGCGACCAGTATTTCGGTTGATGCATGTGCCAGTATATGAAGGCCCTTGTACACACATGCGGATACCCTTCGCAGTGCTTAATGCCATGACTGTATAGCTGTGTTAATGGGTCTTCTATTTGCTAATACCCCGGTTGAAATGCTGCAGTGTTGCCCTGGTAGAATACCCTCGTTACGCAGTTCACTGAATGTCAGTGACCCGGTTGAATAGCTGTGTTAGTGGGTCTTCTATTTGTTAATGCCCCGGTTAAATAGCTGCATTATTGCCCTGGTTGAATAGCCTCGTTCCTGCGTGTTAATGCCCTGGTTGAATAGCTGTGTTAACATGCCTTTTTCTACACGAAGGACGCCTGCTCCTTCTCCATGCTTCGTCCCCCCGCTGTTCCGTTTCCTTAAAATATGAATGGATGGCTTTTAGTCATCAGTAGATTGGTTCCTTTCAGTGGTCCTGGGTGGTGGGATTTGCCTCAGTGCAGAATTATACAGTGAAGTTCTGTATGGCTCTCCTTTCTAAAGAGGTGACAACCTAGCAAGAAGCGAGGTGAGTGACCCCCATTGATGATGTGTGTTGGCTTGAGTGGCGAGTTTCTCATACCTCACCCCCGTAGCTTGAAACAATCATGTATACAAATGGACATGTGCTTTTTGGGTCTCTGGTTCCAGAAGTAGGAGGAAAGTGCTGGCCTAGTTTTTTCGGACTCGGTATCTATTTTCCAGTCATCCACCACTCTTTCAGGGATCTCTGGTCCGGACTTAGTATGTTTAAAGTCATCCCTGCAAAACCTTCCTCAAACAAAACTCTTCACGCAATGCCATTTTCCGCTAAAAACGATGACCACATTATTTTACAGCCAAGAAACAAACCTTGCAATTGTAGAGAATCTGAGCAAGTCATTGAGAATTTCACAAAAATACAAGAATATAAAAATAAAAAATGGCAGTGTTTCTCATTTTAAACATGTACTGACAGTAGTCATCAAATCAGTAAACAACAAACTATGTGAAGTACTTTCCCATCATGAAACATTTTTTCTAATCAGATCAACGCATAGAATATTTGCTGCCTCACTCAAACAATATCTAAGGAAATACCAAAGTCAAGGACTTCTATCAAAAGAAATGACTTAAAGGTGGGCAGACAGCTTGAATATACAGTCAGAACCACAAGGCTAATATCTCTCTTGTTTAACACCCTTTTGTTGTGTTTTAAATAATCACACAACACCTTTTACATCGAACAAAGAACTGGTACTGGCCCCTTCCCTAGCCCAGTCCAGAATGGTGCTTTTTATTCCCTTTTTAGTGTTTCTACCAATCCAGTATGGCGGCCTGTGATGTGGCTATTGTTTCTTCCTGTTTCCTGTCCTCCTCTATAAAAGAATGGCTTACACCTTCCGTAGCTGCATCACAATGCATCCGTAGTATCTGCTGACATGCTTACTGCCCCTTAAGTAATTAGTTTGCGCCCTGTGTATTTTCTCCTTTCAGATTCTACTGGTTGATGATACCCAGGTTCGTACTGGTACAGAAAATAGGCCCGGGCACCAAAATAAAAGTGGCCCCCATTAGTGAATTTAGACTGCTAAAAAAAAGTGGCCATGTTTGCACATTGGGTCAGTTTTGACCTTGTAAAGACACTGTCTAGGAGGTTTGCAAGGTATAGAAGACTGCATGGATTTGAGCTTGCTACAGGCAATGTTTGTCGTATTATCGTGGGAAATCAACAGTAAAAAACCGGCCCACCCGACCATAAAACAGGCCCAAAAATCCCACCCACTGACCTGTCAGACCAACCCTTTGAGAACTGCCTGATTGGCCTGTAGGCCAGCCTGACCCTGCTGGTACCTTGTAGCTCTGGTGTCGGACGGCCTGGTGCTCGTCTTCAGGACTAGTACTTTATGGGAGCACCTTGAGTCGCCTAAATTCTGACTTACCGACTCCTGGAGGCTTTTTATGCCATTGGCTTTGTCTCCAGAACTGGGAGCCTAATCTCAGATACCTGCCTTCCACCCTCGGAATTATAGTGCTGTTGTACTGTGGCTTCAGGAAGGAGTCGCCCTTACCTCAGGGGAATGAATATCCGACTACGATCCTTCCGCCATCACACTGCTTCCAGCAGTAAACAATTATTGACCATAGTGTTTTTTTTACCTCTGCCTAAAACAAGTCAGCAGCCTCGAATATACAGGCTGTGCATCGTTTTCGTCTATAAAAGCACTTTTAGTTGTGTTTGCATTTTTGGCCGCAGACCTTCAGTGAATGAAAATTTAAAACAGTCCATAGTGTTGAAGAGAGCAGGAAATGGTGATAACATTGTTGTGCTGCAAAGAAGGAAAAGTGAAAGTGCTGATTAAAAAACAGGTTGGGTAAGTTTGAGTTAAAGAAGGTGGGGGAATGTGGGTATACTTGATGGTGAAAGAAAACTGTGCACTCTCTGTTTTTTTTATTTCCTTTGCCTCTTTTAGAGGCTTACACTTATCCCCCCCCAGACTTGTTAATAAAAAATATGAAATGCTTACTAACACTTGATTGAACTTGTTAGAAGGGCCCTCCATCAGGTTAGCACCACCATTCAGGCAGAGACATGGATGCCAACAATCAAATATTGAGCTCTATGCCAAACCTCTCATTTTTAGGTCTCGCCTACGCGCGCTGCATAGGAGGGCCTTTAGCCGTCGCTCTGCTCATTTTCAAGCACACACTCGTGCTTGTGGCGGCATCCACCTTGCGGGAGCGAGCAGTGGCGCGCATGCTAATTGGCTGTTGCTCGCTCCCGCAAGGCGGATGGTACCACAAGCACGAGTGTGCTTGAAAACAGCTGCATTAGTCATTCCCTCGTGCACGGCTCTCTCTCCTGAAACCAGCTGCTGTTACACTTTTAGCATTAGTCATTCCCTCATGCACTCTCTCTTTATTTTTTTGTATTCCCCCCTCATTCACTCTTTTGCTCGCACTCTCTCTATTTCTCTTTTTTTAATTTTTATTCTCCCCCTCATTCACTCTGTCTTTTGCTCGCACTCTGTCTCTCGCTTTCTCTCTTTTTTTTATTTTTTATTCCCCCACAGGACAAGGCAACATGGACATAATTTACTAACAATGCTTAAATGTACTTTTGCTACTTAGCATAAAATGCATGCGCATGCATTTTGTTAGTTTTAAGCGCTTTTGAAAAATTAATGGAACTTTGAAACAATGCCAAAGCTGTGGTTTAAATAAATCTTCAACTGCAAGACAGCAGTTAAACTACCCTTTAACAAAAAAGACCAAATTTTTAAGTTGGAGGCATTGCTTTGTGCTGTCGTGTTTGTAAAAGTCTCGGGGAGTTATGTATACATTATGCTTTAAAGAAAATAAAACCGTGTTAAAATTCAACATGGAGGAACGGGGTATGTCTTTTTCTTTTAGCGTAATTTTATTATCTTATTCGTGGTTTATGCTTTGGGACTTTATAAATTTGTCCCTCGCTTTCCTGTGAGAGCGTGCAGATTCGTGTATAAAACATTTGCCCATCTGAAGCGTTTAGACAATTTTAAATATTTTTAATCTTACTGCAAAGTGTTTATGAGTTGGGGTAAAACGGGCACGCATTTCTATCTTAAGGTCTCTATCTTAGGCGAGACATAAAAAACACCAGTTTTAAGAATTTGGAAAGTATGTGGCTAAACTGTTTGAGCTGCCAACTTTGGAACTGGGCAACTTGGTTTGAGTTTGTGAGTAAGCGTAATATCCTGTGCTTGTTGGCAAATAAATTCCTTAGTCGCCCATGCCTACCCAAAAAAATGCATCCTTGTGTTACGTAACTGGTACTTATGGAAGGGCTCCAATACGTTTGTGTTGAGTTTGCACTATTTAAAACTTGATAAAAACAGAATACTGCATCAAGTGCAAACATGCAGATAGCGCCGCTTCCCCGCAGTTACATTAGAATGCTGAGGTTAGAAGTGTCAGCAGGAAACAGACCAGCGGCGCCAGTGTGGCACAAGCCAGACATAGCCCTCCTCCTTTATTCTTGTTTCCCCTCAGCGGAGACTTTTGTTTACGATCACTTGCTAACACTCCTACCCCCCCTAAGCCTGTCCTTTCTACTGCCAGACCTTTACCACACTGTTATAAAAGGGGCTTAATTTTAGCCAGAGTATGGCTAAACGCGCATAATAAAATCCTCTAAAAACATTACACATTACATAACACGTAATTGTTATGAAGGAAAAACAAATACTAAACATGTTAGGCTGCTAATTAAAACAAAATAACACATTTAATATTTTTTTAAAACTGTTTAGTAATAAATACTTCTATTTTATATATGCCTTCTATGGTTCTCCTTTAATTTGCGCATTCATAAGGTTCACAAATGGTAAAATAAGCAGCTTTACATTCCTTCAACTCTTACACTAAAGGCTACTCTCCATAACAACACTAGGATAGCTTTCAATAAATGTTGTCTTTAACCTATTCATCAATAAGGGTTGTTTAAACAAGTGCAAAGTGCATACTATAATTAGTAGTCAGCATATACCAGGCCAACCTCTCACATTTATAACAATTAAAATTACAAAAACCATTCCTTCAAAACACTCTCTCAAACATTCACATAGCCAATAGGTCTCGCCTTTAGGACCTTACAAATGTTTCGCCATACAACGGTTCATAATATTGCACCAAGGATATTATACTGCATAACTAAATACTTATAAGGTCCCAAAAGCAAAACCTATTGCCATATACAATAGGACCTTATAAGTGTTTAGTTATCCAGCACAATATCCTTATTGCAACAACATCAACTGTTGCATAGCTAAACACTTATAAGGTCCCAAAGGCGAGACCTATTGGCTATGCCAATGCTTGTTGGGTCTTGCCTACAAACTGCATTTAGCTGTTTCTTGTCAATGATTTATTGCAGACAATATCGATCCTTGCAGTGGGCTTTGGGTCAGCCCATTGCTTACCATTGGCTGAATTTCTTGTCCGTCTCATTTGCTTACTTCCTATTTCATTAATTTTCTTACTTTTCCTGTGTTTATCTTTCATTTGGCGCATAGTCGTTTTGACTGGATAGCTGGCAGTCTTTCGTTGCTCACATCAGGGAACTACTTTTTAGGTCGAGCCTGGGCAGTGCATGGGCTGCTCTGCGAGGCACGCTGTATTGGAGTATGGATTTGAAGCCCCGCCCACTCTCTGCCCATATTTGTCATTGGCTTGTGTCATTGTCCTTCGTAAATGCTGGCTTCTGATTCGTTTATAGGCTTGTTGGTCCCTCCTTAGTACCGCCTTTTCTTAATTTGTAACCTGGAAAAGTTATAGAACACGCACTACGAGGTGGACTGAGTGGCTAGGTTGTCGCGTGCCTCAGCGGTATCACTCTCTGGTCGTTGAGTGTGGCGAGTATAGCAAGAAGGTAGCGTTTCCTAGGTTAGGAGGCGCCCCCCTGAGCACAGCTGAGCAATCGCGGGATGCGATATAATGAGTCTGTTTTGAGGATTTAAGCAAAAATGTAAACACAGGTCTTCATCAGGATTGGCAAAGTTTTATTGTTGAGACAATATTTAATCAGTCATATCGCAACTCTATAAAGCCAACTTGAATGCATCTGTGCATGTATTTATACTTCTCCCAATGCATTTCGGGCAGTGCTTGCCCTTCATCAGGGGAAAATCTATACAAAACATAAAGCATTGGTATAATGAGTAACCAACCGAAATCGGTGTGCCTACACCTTCACCCAGGTGAATTAAGAAGGTGTAACAAAATAATAATGCATGGAGCACTGGACCGTGCTCGCTATCATATCGACAAAGAGTAATCAAACGTCCAAAGATTTCAGTGCAAACTTACAGTCCCCTCGAGTGTGGCATATGGTATAGGTGATAAGTGTTAGACGATCGAAAATCAAGCAAGTGCAGAAATAAAGTGCACGAATGTGTCGACAAATCGAATGAGCTGACGTTGGTGGATTAAGGCAGGTGAACTGAATAGTTGTAGTTTGTAAAGTTGACTGTACTGGACTGTAGCCTCACGTGTTTTTAAAGTGAGTGCCTTTGAAACATGAGTTAAATCCTCAAAACAGACTCATTATATCGCATCCCGCGATTGCTCAGCTGTGCTCAGGGGGACGTCTCCTAACCTAGGAAACGCTACCTTCTTAATTTGTAACCTCCCATGAGGACTGGCCCTTTTACTTCGGTTGTTACACGGTATGTCTTATTTAGTCTGTAAGCACTGTTTTCTTTAATTTGTTTCTCCTACTGCAGGCACAGCATGCTTTCCTGCAACATTTAGCACATTCAGAGCGCCATGCGCGCTTTCACTGGGCGCTTTTAAAAAAAAAAAGCATGGGGGGCGTGGTCTCGCCGCGAATGGCGTGAGACGTGCATCGGGTGAGCTCCCGCAAGCCGCCGCCTTCAGCTGCTTGAAAAATGGAGCTGGGGCATTATCGGCGCTGTAAATCGGGGCGCAGGGGTGATGGAACGGCTGGGGCACCCCCTGGTGAACAGGCACGGACCGGGGCTGACTCAGCGCGGAGGTGCGGCTCTTCTGCCTCTCCCGGCTGCATTCGGCGGCGGCCGCCGCCATCTTGCTTCCCGCGGCCCCGGGCTGACTGCGTCTCTACCCGCTGTTGTATTCCTCTTAGGGTGTCCATAAACGGGCTTTCCAGTATCATGTCCTTATATAGGCACAATTCGCCCTGCCCTTATATAGGCATAAAATCCCAGCCCTTATTTAGGCATTAACCGTGCACTCCAAATACAGGCATGGTCTCTGACATCCGTCCACCCTAACGTCACAACGAGTTCTTGAAGAACAGACCCTTAGGCTGCGGGAGTTTCCCTAGTCCAGGACTATTGATTTCTTCAAGGACTCATATATTATGCATGAACCATTATTCCTTAGGGGTTCATTCATGACGTCTTCCGCTGTCAGACTCACGTCAATGCTAACATTCTGAGGTAATTCTCAGGTATAAATATACCTTCCCTAGCCCCTGTAAATCAGAGGAGACCTCGACTTCAGAGGAGCCCGTTTCCCGGCCTGACGCACTGAGAAGACGCTGTCATCCCTGCACGCAGAGAGTCCAGCTTCCAGTGATCTAACTTCCCTTGCGGGGGTTGGAGTTCGAGTCTGGCAAAGAGATTCCTACCTCTCTCATTCTTCAGGTATGGAGCAGACTAGAACCTAGAGGGACTCTTGGCATACTAGGCATACTGGGGTTAGCGTACTCTTAATATACCATAGTAAGGAATACTTCACCTACTTCATACCTCGTCCTATACCTAGGTTAGGTTAGGTACATTGGGGTAGAACTAGATTAGAAACGCATCGTATGAGTACTCACATTTTTAGTCTGTGTTATTTATGAAACAGCATATGTACTAAAAGATAATGCTCTCGCAGTATTATTTATTTCTACTGCTCACACTGTACATTATTTATCTCGCATACTGTCTTGTGATCGTAACAGCACATTTTACTTACACCAGAAACAAGACTGTTCAATAAATCTTTTATTGAAACGCCCGTCTATTTCTTTCTGTGTAACTTGGAGAAAACTAAGCATGCACGACTGAGCTGAGTGAAATAGTTATCTATTGTTTCCACGACTCGGGACACGTTCTGATTCTAAAGGGAAACACAGTGGTCATGTTTTGCGGCTGCCAGAAACTACTCCCTTCTTGTTGTCAAGGAGTTTCTAGTGGCCTCTGAGCTAGCTGGCACAAGTAATTAAGTTTAATATACTCGATAGGGACATACTGACCTTAGTCCTATGTCAAACCTATAGGATATATTATTCCAATGCGCAGAGCCTATTAGGGAAATAGGAGCTACACTACACCGCTGCCATCCGCCCTCCCTGGCCTTACTGAGGTTGCCGCGGCAGACGCCGGACCCTGTGTGGGGCCTCCTCGGACCCGGTTCGAGGCTGCTCTGGGGATCGCTCCAACACCTTTGACCGCGATGGCCGCCATCTTGGGCCTGCTCTCTTCCCCGGAGCGATCACGGCGTGCTGACCTGCGGCCGCGCCCATTCGCCATTGCGGCCCTTCATCGCGTGGGCTAGCGGACCCGGGGGCCTGGCGGTGCCCTGGAGAGAGGCCTGGCGACTTCTGGCCCTTGGAGGGGCTGAGCACAGCCTGCGAGCGGCGGCCCCCCTGGCCAGGCGGACCTGCAGCTGGGCGCGAAGCTGCTCTACACCCTGCCTCATCCACGCCGCCTTCTTACTGGACCCCAGTGTGGCCGACCTACCGTGCAGGTGAGGTGTGGGGGCGGGGGCGTTCCTGCGCACAGTAGCCCGCCTGGACTGGCTCGATTGGGCTGGGCCCTGCACACCACTTCTTGGACCTTACCCCTCGCTCCCTGCGCGTGCCGCCGCAACGTTGGCGCTGCCTGCGGCCTGTCTCGGCGACACCCTAGGCCCCACTGCGGAGTGATCTCTGTGCGTCTGAGCACTCGACGACCTTCGGGGGCGGGGGGCCCATAGTGACTGTACCCCCTGCTGTTGGCGGGCCCTCCTCCTGTTCCAGCTCCCCGGGGCCAGACTCCCCTGGGCTGTCGCGCACCACCCTGTAACTTGTTGGACCCTCAGCTTGCGTGGGGGAAGCCGGGCCTGCGGGGCTCCCCCGCTGGCGACCACCGCCCAGGGGAAGATCCTCCCTGCAACTCCCCCTCTCTTGGAGGCCTGAGCTGCCGGCTGTGGGTGTTTCTGCCACCCTTCAACGTTTAGTGGCCCTGACGCCGTTGCCTTCCCGCCATCTCCCATGCGGTGGCTTGACGTGGATTCCTGATCCCCGGCCGCCTTCTCTACGGCCTGCTTGTGGTGGGGATCTCGGCGGCCCCGGTCCCTGCGCTCTGGTTCTGTAGCGGCTGGCACACATGGCGGCAAGGCCTCTGTGGTGATACTGCCTTCGGCAACATTGACTGTCCGCCTCCCTTCTCCATAGCCTGCGGATCGCTGATCGCAGCTCCTTCTGCGACGGATTGCACCTCGCCGCCTGGAGGCCTTAGACACCCTTGGCTGATCCTCAACGCCTCCCCCCGCCCGACTCTGCCACTTCGTCGGGGCCCTGTCGGTGCTCGGCCCTGAGAGGCGATGATGCACACTAAACCGGGAAAGGAGCCTGTGGCGCCCCAGAAGGACAACCCGGTCGCTGCGCTCTGGAACAAACCGGGCCCCACCACCCCTGGAGCAATGGCGTCCCCGGCCGGAGACGATTCGGCGCCAATCACACAATCCTTCATGGCGAACTTCATGGCAGAGCTCAAATCCGAAATCGGCTCCCTGCGCTCAGAAGTCCACTGCTGTGTCCGGAACTCAGAAAGGAGGTCACAGACCTTGGAGAGAGAGTGGATGGCCTCGAAAAGACAGTGGACGCCCGAACGGAGGACCAGGAGCACTTCTGGCAGCGACTGGCCACCCTGGAAGAACAGCATATCGACCTGCAATTAAAACAGGAAGATTTGGAAAACCGGAGCCGCCGCAACAACCTCCGCATCAGGGGGGTCCCGGTTGGGGCAGAGGGGTCTGACATCATGACATTCGTGGCAAAACTCGTACATGAAATCTGGGATGATGATGATGCCTCCCCACCGGCCCTAGACCGGGCGCACCGAGTCTCGGGCCCTCCCGCCCGATCGGGCCTCATCCCCGACATCCTGACCCGGGTCCACTTTTTTACTGAGAAGGAGGCGATTCTCAAGGCAGCGCGCTCCAAACCGGAGCTCACCTATAAAGGGGCCACCATACAGATCTTCCAAGACCTTGCTCCTACCACGCTGCGCAGACGTCGAGACTTTAAACCGGTAACAGACAAGTTGCGGAGCCTCAACATCCAGTACCAATGGGGCCACCCCTTCGCGCTCTTTTTCCAGTGGGAATCTAAGCGTCGGATGGTGCGATCCCTCCAGGAAGCGGCACAACTTCTGCACATCCCCCTCACACTGCCATCAAGTCCGGCACGCCTATCCTCCCGTGCCCGGGAACCGGCTAAACCGTCTTGGTCCCAGGTGCGTCGCCACAGGAGAGCATCACACCCAGGGGAGCAGTCGGCTTCCCAAGCCAAGCAGGAAATCATTCAACACATCCGCTCCATGGAGGAGGGGCCTTCCTCAGCTGACTCTCGCCCTTCCACGCTATGACTGAACGGGCGTACATCCCCACCTGCTTTGCTGTGATGCACCGTCCATACCCGATGCCTGGAGCTGATGAACCGTTGCCCCGCTCCATGACTGGCGACCTCCCGGCTCCACACTTCAAAGTTCGGTGGCACGGGCTCACCTTCCTTGCCCTCACGCTCTGAGTTTGAAGGATACCCCCTCCTGCTCCTGGGAGAGTGACTTCTCCGGGATGATCTGTGCCCTCGGGCCGCGATTACCCCCAGACTGGAACAGGACCCTGTGGCCCTGTTGGCCAACGTTGTATTTTTTACAGTATGTTGATACTTCACCTTCTTTGCCTCTCTTTCTTTTGTCTCTTCTTTTCTATTTCTCTTCTTTTTCTTCTCCTTTTCTCCTTGGTGGGCGGGGGTGCTCTTTGTGGTCCTTCTACTCTCAGGAAGACAGTGGCTCTCCTCCCTTCCCTTGCCAATGTCCTGTCTTGTCCCCCCCTGGGGTGAAATGGCCGGACCTCATCTCTCATCGGACATGACCACTATCCCTTGCCTGAAAATCCTTTCCCTCAATGTCAAGGGGCTCAACTCTCCCAATAAGCGGCACCAGATATGGCGTTATCTCTTGCAGCGTCAACCTGATATAATCCTCCTACAGGAGACCCACCTGATAAAAGTAGATGTCCCTCGCATGGCCCATCCCCGGTACCCTCTTCAATTCTGGGCTTCGGCCTCCTCCAAAACAGCTGGTGTGGCAATACTCTGTGGCTCTGGCATCCGGCAGGGGAAATCTAAAATCTTCTGCAGCTCAGATGGCCACTTTCTTAAAGTGGAGGTCAGGGTCGGAAACCGGTCCCTTACCCTGTGCAATATATATGCGCCTAACCAGGCACAGGACCCCTACCTTCGAGCTCTCCTGCGGGAACATGTGCTGCAGTCGGATCCTTCTCTTATCGTAGGGGGCGATTTCAATCTTGTGTGGGATCCCGCTCTGGATCGTAGTGACGGATCTTTTCACCGGGCGGGGCTATGTCCTCCGCCTTGAAGAGACAGTTGGTGGACCTCACTTTACTTGACTCTTGGCGGTACCATTCTCCCGATGTGCGCGACTATTCATATTACTCTCATGTACACCGTTTATACTCACGTATTGACCATATCCTTATTTCGCATGCCCTAATAGGCGAGACGGTATCTGCCTCTATGTCTGACATCTCAGTCTCTGATCACGCTCACGTGGAACTTCTTCTGCGCCATTGTTCTACACCCACCCCCCGTCCGCCCCGCTGGCGTCTTCCTCCACATGTTCTCCGGGACCCTGTGGATGTGGCGGAATTACTAACGGCCATCGACTCATACTTTGAACTCAACGATATCCCTGAAACCCCCTTCCCTGTTGTGTGGGACGCTTTCAAGGCCACTATCCGCGGCCATATCACGTCCATCGCGATTGCACGGGCCCGGGAAGCGCGCCTCTTTGAAAATAATCTTTCTAGGGACATAAAGGCCCTTGAAAAGCTTAACCAGGAACGCCCTTCACTTGCCCACAAACAAAGCTTGGCCCTTCTCCGTGGTCAGCTGCGGGCTCATCGAACCAATAAAGCCGAAGGCGCTCTGTTGGCGCTGAAACAGCGCTATCATGGGGGCGACAAGGTGGGCACGGTCCTGGCTCGGCGCCTGCGGACACGTGCAGCTAAGGCTCACATAGCTAATATTCAGCTTGGAGATGGCACGCGTGCAACTACAGAAACGTCTAAATGCGAGGCCTTTCATGCGTATTACTCCTCCCTATACGCTCAAGCTTCGCCCTCCCCTGACCAGATACAGACTCTGCTGGATGCCTGTCCCTGGACTCCACTTAGTCAATATCATGCCCAGCAACTGGAAGACCCAATTACGTGTGAAGAGCTCGCCGGGGCCCTGAAGGACCTCCCCATCGGAAAGTCTCCGGGGCCGGACGGCCTTCCCCTTTCTTTTTACTGCATGTTCCTACTGCAGCTTCGGACACACCTCGTCCGCCTTTTCAACTCCTTTGCCGCTGACATAGGGCCATCCCCGTCCATGGGGCTGGCGGAAATTGCCCTCATCCCTAAACCAGGCAAGGACCCTACACTCTGCTCGTGCTTCCGTCCCATAGCTCTTCTGAATACGGACCTCAAAATCTACACTAAAATATTAGCTAACTGGCTTGATCCACATCTACCCGGCCTCATTGAACCGGACCAAGTCGGTTTCATTCGCCACCGTCAGGGCGCAGACAATGTGCGCCGTATCGCACACCTGGTGAGTAAGGCCCACCATTGGAATATTCCTGCATGCCTGCTGTCGCTCGACGCAGAGAAGGCGTTCGATCGGGTGGACTGGACCTTCCTCCGGGCAGTTCTACACAAAATTGGGCTGGGCCCGTTAATGAAAGCTCGGATCAAGGCCCCCTACCTTTCCCTGACGGCCCAGGTGCGGGTCAACGGTCAACTCTCCACTCCCATCTCGATACACAGAGGTACTCGGCAGGGATGCCCTCTATCGCCCCTACTATTTGCCCTCGTAGTGGAACCCCTTGCCATTTTGATTCGCCAAGCCCCCGACATTCATGGCATCCCCCTCGGAGGCCAACAACATAAGGTGGCCCTTTTTGCAGATGATCTTCTCCACACACTTTCACAGCCACACACCTCCCTTCCAGCCCTCTTGACCCTCCTTCGCTCCTTTGAGTTGGCCTCGGGTCTTAAAATCAATCATGAGAAATCCTGGGCTCTTAACCTAACGATTCCTCAGGACGAGATCCCTGTACTCCAGTCTTTAGTCCCCTATCAATGGGCCTCTCACTCTATCCGCTACCTCGGGCTCCAGTTAACTCCTACACTCTCCTCATGGTCCCAAATTAACTGGCAGGACTGTCGGAGGACGGTTCTCGGCGACCTGCGCACCTGGAAACCCCTTACTCTTTCCTGGCTGGGTCGTCTACACGCAATTAAAATGTTGGTACTCCCCAAAATCCTATATCTCTTTCAGTCTCTCCCGACTCCCATCCCGCACCATCAGATCAGAAGCCTTCAACGCAAAATCACCAAGTTCATCAGGGGAGGGCGTAGGCCGCGCTTCTCCAACAAAATCCTCATGTCACCTCGCAATAGAGGCGGACTAGCTTGCCCCAACCTGTTGGAGTACTACTGGGCCTCTCACCTTCACTTTGTATCGGAGTGGATGACATGGGAGAGCGAAAAGGTATGGTTCCATATGGACAGGGCGGTGACTGGGAGATCCATTTGGGACCTTCCTTGGCAGCCCCGGGCCTCGCGGTCGCGTAGTGCCTACATAGCTCCCCCCACTAGGACAGTGCTTGACATATGGGATAAAGTAGCCATCCCTAAGGGCCTCACCACCTTCCCATCCCCCCACACCCCCATTGCTGGGAATCTCCACTTTCCACCGGCAGTACACCCCCAAGCGTTCTCTGACTAGCTCGACGGTGGATGTCGGACTATTAGGGATCTTTTCCTGGGCGACGTATTTAAAACCTTCGACCAGTGCAAGGCGGACTTCCAACTCTCGGAGGGGTCTCGACTACAATATATCCAACTTCGGCATTGGATATACACCTCCTCCTTGGCGCAGGTGGCCACTCGACCACTCACGCCTTTCGAGCGCCTAGTGCATTCCTTCGACGACTCTAAAGGGCTCATATCCCGCACCTATCAAGCTCTACAACATCCCCCACTTACCACTTCCCACCTCTATCAGCGCCGATGGCAATCGGACATCCCCTTGGACATAGCCCCCGCTCAGTGGAATCGCCTGTGGCGTGATATTCCGAAGGTCTACCGCTGTATCTTTCAGCGGTAAACCGCCTACAAGACCATGACCCAATGGTATTATACACCTCTCAGATTGCACAAGATGTTCCCCGCGACT
The DNA here is from genome assembly GCA_963921515.1 of Calotriton arnoldi. Classification (NCBI taxonomy): domain Eukaryota; kingdom Metazoa; phylum Chordata; class Amphibia; order Caudata; family Salamandridae; genus Calotriton; species Calotriton arnoldi. The sequence continues at coordinate 827,280 of CAWUFW010008767.1, forward strand.
TCCCCTCTTTGTTGGAGATGCTCGAGTGCCCCGGGCAACTTTCTTCATATATGGTGGTCCTGCTCCTTTTTGACCTCCTACTGGAAGGAGATTCTCAGCCACATAAAAGAGGTGCTTGGCTTTCCCCTGCCTGCGACCCCAGCCACAGTTATCCTAGGCCTCAAACCTGACAACCTGCACGCACTCATATGCAAAGATTGGCACATTTCTCCTCACATGCTAGGCGCTGCTAAACAACTCATTGCCCTGTACTGGAAGAAAGCGGAGACTCCCCCGATCAGTGTGTGGTTCACGCGTCTATGGCACACTATGACCATGGAACTGCTCACCGCACGCCTACAATCCAGTGACTCCCACTTCACTAAAGTGTGGCAACCACTTGTCACACATCTCTGCAAAATGGAACATGCCCGCTTTCAACCCCCGAAACTCCGAGCCTTACGCCTCTTCGACGACGCAGTCTAACCCCCAGATACAGAGCAGACCCCCGCACACTTCACTTGATCCCTCCTGGGGCCTAGCACATTCCCATCGCAGGGCGACCCCGGTAGTGCATACCCCTGCCTGCCCTTTCTTTCCCTCCCTCTCAACGCAAGGGGCCTCGCCTCTGGACCCGCTGGGACTACGCCCCCGGCTCCCTCTTATTCCCCCTTCCCCCATCCACCTCTCCTCTCTGACTCTCTTTCTTTTTCTTCTCTTCTCTTCCTTTTCTCTTTCGGCCTGCTGCTTGCTTCTCTCATATTTGTGACTTGCACCTGCAATTGCTTTCTTCCGCGGCCGGCCCACATTGAGTTGTAGGCGACTTGCTGTGTAACCCATCTGTCATAATGCCTGGTTGAGCATACTATTGCTGCTCGTTGATTGCCTGTCTACTATACGTGGCCGGCCCCTTAAAAGGGTTGTAGGCGATACGTTATGTTCATGAGCAGTGCCCTTCTGTTCTCTTGCGGAAAAAATAAACAGTTGAACATCAAAATATTGCTCCTATCCACAGATTGAAATAAACTTTACTATTATTAAAAAAAAGAAAAAAAGCATCTGTTTGTCAACTTGACAAACAAATGCTTTTTTGGTAAAAGCGCCGCATACCGCGCTTTCACTTTAGTAGCGGGCGCAGACCTTTCTTTAGACACAGCTCGTCTAAAGAACGAGGCAAGGAAAGGGGCTAATGTAATTAGTGAGCTAGAAGGCTTCACTGCTAGCCCAGCAACATCCTTCCTCCGACCAGGGCACACGGAGGAGCAATGCATTAAAAAACCGAGCCTTAACCAAGCAGGATGGAGAGGAGCGGGTAAAGCAACTGAGAAACGGTGGGGCAGGGAGAAGTAACATAAAAAGCGCAGGGGTCAGAGATTTTAGTTAGGACGCAGCACAAAAGGGACGGAGCAAGAAAACGCAAGTGCTTCAAGTAAAAGAAACAAGCATTTGCAATGCAAAAGGTCTCGCAATTGTGAGATTTTGAGCTATTGGCATTGTAAATGACAATGCCTTTTATTTATGTTTTTAAAAACCTGCAATAATAAAAGGCATTATCATTTACAATACCAATAGGTCAAAGTTTCTAAAATGCGAGACCTATTGCATTGCAAATGCTTGTTGTTTACAAGCGCCCCATGCTGCGCTTTCACTTTAATAGAGGCCACGCCCCTGTCTTAACGCTAAAGCCTCTGCACTAGGCTTGAATGATAACACACATCACAAATGTATTTCGTGCGCTGATATCTAAGCCTGTGTAATTTGTAATGGTTCATAATTAGAGTATTGCTATTTTATGTTAGGATTTTGTTCCAAAATGGCATCCATGTTTTTGGGTGAAATAGAACCCCCTAAACCTCCGTTAGTTTGCTGCGTGCACATTACGCACACACTAACTATGAAAATGGCGGGGAAATAAACCATTTGCCTGGCTTAAAGGTGGCCGGCTCTTGGGACTTGGTACCGCAGTGTAAGAGCTGTAGTAGTGAAAGAGTGACTGGGTTATTTCAGTATGGATAAAGCTGTGGTGCACCATGGTGAGAACATACTCTTGGGTTTCGGATGATAAAAGTGATGATTGCGGAGAAGTGCTAGCCTTCATTCCTATGCGGAAAGGTATGAGAGTTGTAATCAAATCCGAATTTTATGTTAGCATGAGCAATTAGTTAGAAAGTTGTTTTTTCAGCCGCCGCCGTGACCCGTTGCCCCCGTTCTTTCCCATGCGCAGCCAGTGATGGAGGGACTAAATGAAGAACGGGACAGGCTAATAGCAACAAGCATTTGAAGGCACAAGCGGGGAGGAGGGGGGGCGACGCAAGTATATATATATGGCAGGCATTATGCCTGTGTATATTCATGGATTAATTGGAAATAAACTGCACTGTTTTTCCACGACATCGAGTCTGAAGTAGCTTTCTTCAGAGTTTGGTTGAGGTCCGTGCCTGCTGGTTCTGCCGGGGATAGGCAGACAGGATTCTGGTGTGTGAATCTATATATATATATATACATATATATATATATCCAACCACTGAAGTTGCGGGTCTCTCTGCCGCTTTGCGGCGGCGGGCTCGAGTGAAGTCGCGAACCTCTAATACAATCCCAAAAACTTTTGTCGATCCACAAAAAGCCAGCTCGAACCCAAATCCATAAAGCATGAAATTATTTATTTAAACATGTAACAAGCAAAACGCCCGACGCGTTTCGGTGCAGCCGCACCTTGGTCACGGGTCATGCTTTATGGATTTGGGCTCGAGCTGGCTTTTTGTGGATCGACAAAAGTTTTGGGATATATATATATATATATATATATATATATATATATATATATATATATATATATTCACTGAAAAAACCATAGGTTTTAGGGACAGTTATAGTTAGTTGGACATTGCACTCGTACAAAACCCGTGAAATTCCCCCGTTATAGTTAGTCCAGCTAACTATAACTCGCGCCCGCAATGCACTGCTGATGACGTCACATATTACATCACTCATGACATGGTCAGTGACATCACTGATGACATCTCAAATGACATCACTGTTGACATCATCCAGTGACTGTGTGTTTCTGTAAAGTTTAAATATTTTTAATATATATAGGAAAAGACGTATTGAAGAATGAGTGGGTGTGTAAGTGTCTGTATGGATGATTTAGTAGGTGCGTGACTGACTGTATAAGTGAGTGATTTAACATATCTTACTGAATGCATGGGTTAGTGACTAAACTGGGTGAATGTCTGTATCCGTCTGTCTGTTGCTGTGTAAGTGGCTGCATGTGTTTGTGAATAGCTACATGAGTGTCTATATGAGTTAATGAATGCTTGTGTGAGTATCTGTATGGGTGCCTGAGTGTTTGTGTGGGAGGGGTGTGTGCGACTCTGTGCATAAATGTGTGAGTGGGTGATTCACTGGGTGGATGGTTTCAAGAGTGCATCTGTGATAGACTGTATGGGTGGGTAAGTGTGTGTAAGAGTGTGTTAGTGAGTGAATGTATGTCCCAGTGGTACATGTGTGAGTAACTACATATGTGAAAGGCAGTATATATGTGTGTTGGAGTATATAAATAGCTATAAGCGAGAGTGAGTGATTGTGATAGTGGCTGTATGGATGAGTGTGTGCTTGTATCAGTGATTGTATAAGAGCGTAAGAATGTGCTAGTATTTGTATGAGTAAGTGAGCTGGTATGTGTATAACTGTATAGGTGAGTAAATGGTAGTGTGTTTAATTATTTGCATGACTGACTAGGTGTGTGAGTACCTCTATGGATGAGTGGCGGTGTTTGAGTGTCTATATAGGAGTATGAGTGCATATGATAGTCCTGTACTGAGTGACCGTAAGTATGAGTGACTGTACGGGTGAGTGAGTTGATGTGTGCGTAGACCTAAGAATCAGTGAGTGGGTATGTAGTTATTGGTGTTGGAGTGTCTATGGTTTTGCGAATGGCAGTCTGTAATTTAGAGTGGGTGTATCAAAGGTTATATTAGGGTGTGAGAAGATGCATGAAATTATCACATGGATGATGTCACCAGTGATGTCATCAGTGATGTCATTTGAGATGTCATCAGTGATGTCATCAGTGATGTCACTGACCATGTCATGAGTGATGTAATATGTGACGTCATCAGCAGTGCATTGCGGGGCGCGAGTTATAGTTAGCTGGACTAACTATAACGGGGGAATTTCACGGGTTTTGTACGAGTGCAATGTCCAACTAACTATAACTGTCCCTAAAACCTATGGTTTTTTCAGTGAATTTCAAAGGTTTTTTAAATGCTAATTTGTAACTATAACGTCCCTGAAACCTATGGTTTTTTCAGTGAATTTCAAAGGTTTTTTAAATGCTAATTTGTAACTATAACATGTCTGAAACCTACGGTTTTTTCAGTGAATTTCAAAGGTTTTGTAAATGACAATTTTTAAATGTATTAATTGTTATATACATTTTTTTAATACTAATTTACTCCATTTTTAGAAACAATTTTTTTTTACATATTTTATTTTTAAATTACATTGTAATTACATTATACATTACATTACAAAAATACTTTCTCAGAATGAATTACTTTAGTTTAAATACTTTGCACATAGGCAATAGACTTTTAAGTACAGTAGTTACAGTTGTTGCAATGGGCAACACATTTTCAAACACAATGCAACATTCAGCTCAATGTGAATTTCTAGTTAAATGCAATTAGTTACTTTATGGATTACTTTTCTAACCACAGGACTGGATCCTAGATTCAGTCCTGGCACATCTCCTGTAAACAGTTGAGTAAAAGCGTTTTGGTTACAGTCGTGATTTTTAAGGAATATTATTGTACTTTAAAAGTTGACACTTAGAAACTTTTTCTCATAGAATCACCAATGTTATCCTATGGAAGGAAATTCACTTAGAAGGTAAAAACTGTTATCGTTACTTTTTCTTACTCAGTGTTGGATCCTGGATCCAGCACTGGTGCATCTCCTGTAAACAGTTGAAAGAATGCGTTTAAGTCATACAGGCGATTTTTAGGAATATTTGTAGTTTGTGAAAATCGACACTTTGAAACTTTTCTGCTGAAAAGCAGACAATGGATTCCTATGGAAGAAAATATAAGTTACTGGTAAGTACGGTTAAAATTACTTTTCAGGGTCAGTGCTGGGCTAAAAGATGCAGCACTGGGTTCTCTCCTGAAAGCAGGTGAGTAAATTGGAATTCGTACTTTGGTTGATTTTAGAGGAATATTATAAAGTTCCAAAACTCCACACTTAGAAGAATTTCCAAGTGAAACCAGTCAATGTTAGCCTTTGAAGGAAATTCAAGTTACCGGTAAGTACGGTTAAAATTACTTTTCAGGACCAGTACTGGGCTGAAAGATGCAGCACTGAGGTCTCTCCTGATAACAGGTGAGTAAATCAGAATTCGGATTTCGGCTGATTTTAGAGGAATATTTGTATGTTTCAAAAATCAACACTTAGAAACTTTTTCAGCAAAAAGCAGGCAATGATATCCTATGGAAGGAAATTCAAGTTACTGGTAAGTACGGTTAAAATTACTTTTGAGGATCAGTACTGGGCTGAAAGATGCATCACTGAGGTCTCTCCTGATAACAGGTGAGTAAATCGGAATTCGTATTTCGGCTGATTTTAGAGGAATATTTTAAAGTTCCAAAACTCCACACTTAGAAGAATTTCCAAGTGAAACCAGTCAATGTTAGCCTATGGAAGGAAATTCAAGTTACTGGTAAGTACGGTTAAAATTACTTTTCAGGACCAGTACTGGGCTGAAAGATACAGCACTGAGGTCTCTCCTTATAACAGGTGAGTAAATCGGAATTCGTATTTCGGCTGATTTTAGAGGAATATTTGTATGTTTCAAAAATCAACACTTAGAAACTTTTCAGCAAAAAGCAGGCAATGATATCCTATGGAAGGAAATTCAAGTTACTGGTAAGTACGGTTAAAATTACTTTTCAGGACCAGTACTGGGCTGAAAGATGCAGCACTGAGGTCTCTCCTGATAACAGGTGAGTAAATCAGAATTCGGATTTCAGCTGATTTTAGAGGAATATTTGTATGTTTCAAAAATCAACACTTAGAAACTTTTTCAGCAAAAAGCAGGCAATGATATCCTATGGAAGGAAATTCAAGTTACTGGTAAGTACGGTTAAAATTACTTTTCAGGACCAGTACTGGGCTGAAAGATGCAGCACTGAGGTCTCTCCTTATAACAGGTGAGTAAATCGGAATTCGTATTTCGGCTGATTTTAGAGGAATATTTGTATGTTTCAAAAATCAACACTTAGAAACTTTTTCAGCAAAAAGCAGGCAATGATATCCTATGGAAGGAAATTCAAGTTACTGGTAAGTACGGTTAAAATTACTTTTCAGGACCAGTACTGGGCTGAAAGATGCAGCACTGAGGTCTCTCCTGATAACAGGTGAGTAAATCAGAATTCGGATTTCAGCTGATTTTAGAGGAATATTTGTATGTTTCAAAAATCAACACTTAGAAACTTTTTCAGCAAAAAGCAGGCAATGATATCCTATGGAAGGAAATTCAAGTTACTGGTAAGTACGGTTAAAATTACTTTTCAGGACCAGTACTGGGCTGAAAGATGCAGCACTGAGGTCTCTCCTGATAACAGGTGAGTAAATCAGAATTCGGATTTCGGCTGATTTTAGAGGAATATTTTAAAGTTCCAAAACTCCACACTTAGAAGAATTTCCAAGTGAAACCAGTCAATGTTAGCCTATGGAAGGAAATTCAAGTTACTGGTAAGTACGGTTAAAATTACTTTTCAGGGTCAGTGCTGGGCTAAAAGATGCAGCACTGGGTTCTCTCCTGATAACAGGTGAGTAAATTGGAATTCGTACTTTGGTTGATTTTAGAGGAATATTATAAAGTTCCAAAACTCCACACTTAGAAGAATTTCCAAGTGAAACCAGTCAATGTTAGCCTATGAAGGAAATTCAAGTTACCGGTAAGTACGGTTAAAATTACTTTTCAGGACCAGTACTGGGCTGAAAGATGCAGCACTGAGGTCTCTCCTGATAACAGGTGAGTAAATCAGAATTCGGATTTCGGCTGATTTTAGAGGAATATTTGTATGTTTCAAAAATCAACACTTAGAAACTTTTTCAGCAAAAAGCAGGCAATGATATCCTATGGAAGGAAATTCAAGTTACTGGTAAGTACGGTTAAAATTACTTTTGAGGATCAGTACTGGGCTGAAAGATGCAGCACTGAGGTCTCTCCTGATAACAGGTGAGTAAATCGGAATTCGTATTTCGGCTGATTTTAGAGGAATATTTTAAAGTTCCAAAACTCCACACTTAGAAGAATTTCCAAGTGAAACCAGTCAATGTTAGCCTATGGAAGGAAATTCAAGTTACTGGTAAGTACGGTTAAAATTACTTTTCAGGACCAGTACTGGGCTGAAAGATACAGCAATGAGGTCTCTCCTTATAACAGGTGAGTAAATCGGAATTCGTATTTCGGCTGATTTTAGAGGAATATTTGTATGTTTCAAAAATCAACACTTAGAAACTTTTTCAGCAAAAAGCAGGCAATGATATCCTATGGAAGGAAATTCAAGTTACTGGTAAGTACGGTTAAAATTACTTTTCAGGACCAGTACTGGGCTGAAAGATGCAGCACTGAGGTCTCTCCTTATAACAGGTGAGTAAATCGGAATTCGTATTTCGGATGATTTTAGAAGAATATTTGCACAATGGTGAAGGGAGGGGCGGGGCCTGAGGTGACATCTGTGCAAACGCGCCCCGTGGCGCGTTTTAAGTTGGGGGATTAAGTCCCCTTGAATCCTGAGGGTCCCTAGGGGCCAACTAGCCCACCAGGAACCTCCAATATGCGCCAGGGGGCTGCGTTGCAGAGACGTGTAGAGAGGCCACACCCTTTTTACTCCTCTCTGCAACGCAGCTCTGTGGCGCTTTCTGGATGTACCTGTTGGGCTAGTTGGCCCTCAGGGACCCTCAGGATTGAAGGGGATTTAATTCCCCATCTTAAAACGCGCCACGGGGCCTGTTTGCACACATGTCACCTGAAGCCCCGCCCCTCCCTTCACAACTGTGCAAACGCGCCCGTGGCACGTTTTAAGTTGGGGGATTAAGTCCCCTTGAATCCTGAGGGTCCCCGGAGTCCAACTAGCCCACCATATACCTCCAAAAGCGCCACAGAGCTGCGTTGCAGAGAGGTGTAAAAGGGGCGTGGCCTCTGTACACCTCTCTGCAAGGCAGCCCCTGGCGCATACTGGAGGTTCCTGGTGGGCTAGTTGGCCCCCAGGGACCCCCAGTATTCAAGGGGAATTCGTTCCCTCTCTGCAAACGCGCCAGGGGCGCGTTTGCAGAGTGGTGAAGGAAGGGGCGGGGCCTGCGGGCCCGATCGTTTTAAAAAAAAAATTTTTTTTGTCCCCTGAAGGGGGCTGTGTGGCCCCCTTCCTTTTTCTGTTTTTGGGCCCTGGGGACCCCATCCCCAGGGCCTTACCCCTTTTTAAATTACAAAATAAAAAAAACGGGAAGGGGGCCGCGTGGCCCCCCTTCCCTGGGCCTGTATTGGCCCCGGGGACCCCATCCCCCGGGACATGGCCTCTATATTTATTTTTATTATTTTGAGGGGGGCTGCGTGGCCCCCCTCCTCTAACCTCCTCTCCCCCGGGGCCGGCCATACCCTTTTTTTTTTTAATTTATTTTTTTTGAAAACTTTGGGGAGGGGGGCCGCGTGGCCCCCCTCCCGGTCCACTACTTGCCCCGGGGACCACCCGGGGGCAAAATACAATCGAAGCGCGGGAGACCGCGCTTCGATTTTTTTTTTTTCCGCAGGATTCGCGCACCCTGAGCGCATCCTGCCGATTTAAAAAAAAAATTTATTTTTATTTTTTTTTGCCCAGGGGGTCCTTGTGGGACCCCCTGAGCAAACCTAGGGGGTCAGGGTGTTTCTACCCTGCCCCCTTTGTGCGCTTTGCGCACTTGTTTCTGTCCCTCGGTTCTACCGAGGGACAAAGTGGCTGCCAACATTTCCTGAATCGGAATGTTGACAGCCAGCTGACAGCCAATTAACATGCAGCTCGTGATCGGGAGGGTACGCGGACCCTACTCGGCCATAGATATCACTATCTTTTTTACTTTTCATTTTCTCAGCAACTACTGAACGGATTTACACCATTTAACAAAAGGGTTCTTTCTGAACCAAGAACTACCTCTTTGCCAAATTTGGTGTAATTCCGTTCAGCAGTTCGGGCTGTAGCCGTGTCTAAAGTTTCCTATGGAAAAATGCATGGGGAAAACGCGTTTTGGGACCCCCCTTTTTTCTCGGCCCCCGTTTGACGAATCTCCCCGAGACTTTCAGGGAAGGAGCGGACCGGAGCGGGCCACAAAGTTTGAAAATTTCGCGAAGATACATCAACCGGCAAGAGAGTTATCTCAAATAGAATGTCGCGGATTTCCTATGGATAATAGGTTGTAACTATAACTATCTACTGGCGACCGCCAGTAGATAATATATATATATCTATATATATATATATATATATATATATATATATATATATATCCTTTGTGACAAAAAAAAAAAATATATATATATAGGCAAAGATTGAGTTAGCAGTTTAAAACTGCTCTACCAGTTTGCAGTGTTATAAGGAACAGGGGTCCCTAAACAATAGATACAGAAACCCTTATTCTGGGATACCAATAATGCCCTGGAAATATCCAATACATTGGAAAAAAACAATGTATTATTATATGTCTGTAAAACCAATTTGTGGGGGTGAGTACCCGAGCAGGGCACACCTGAACAGGTATTTAAACAAACAGGCAAAAACACTTTGTTACAGAAAAGTAAACACAAGATCGAAGTTACACTTTTGTAAAACACAACACTACTGCCCCCTAGAGTAAGTTATGCATAATCAGACGAGTCAGAGTGGTTTGGTCGATGAAGTTTCGATCCCCTAAAAATATGGGATCATCCGTAGAACAATGCAATGTTTGCCTGGATGCATAAATCAATATGAGAACAAATTATTCATTAAAGGTACCTGCAAAAACAAGGAAACTGAAGGAAGTGACCCAAATAGGGTCACCCGGGTCACTCGCGACCACCTCTCTGCCTTCCAAACAAATGAAGAGTCGGTCAGACAGTAGAGAATATAAACCAAGATTATTTATTAGTATTGCGCTGCAGCGGAGCCCAGTCTGACCAGCCTCAAGAGATGGCTGCCGAGGGACTGACTCCCCCCAACATAACATCCAAGATTATACATTTCCAATTCCCTAAGTACACGCCCAGGCTGGAAACTTACAGTCCAGGCAACAGCGAACAAAAGAGGCAAGGAAGGGATGAGCTATGGTCCTGGGACCGGGTACATGTTATCTTTGCTCCAAGGTTGATCTCTCCGTGCCCGCCATTCTAGAAGGTGGGAACGGGTCTATCTAACAGCAAAGGTATGCAACAATAGAGAGGGCATTCATCAGTGCAGCGAAACTCGGCCTTGGAGAGATATCAGCTAAGGCAGTTTTCTGCTGAGGCAAGCGAGACAGTTTTCTGCTGAGGCAAGTGATGTGGGACAGAAGATCAGCTCCGATCATGAAACAAAATGGCGGCTATTAATAAAATGGCATAATGAATGCTAACTTTATACAGAATGAAGTATGAGCAACAAGGCAATTGCATTATCTGAAAGAGACACGTTAGTGACAGATTCCTTACCTTAGAATATCCCCAGGCGTCAGGCTGGATCCGGAAAGTTTTTGCGTAGCAGTACCCTTGCGCGTCGGTAGGCGGCGTCGTGCGGCTCCGCGTCCGTCGTCGGCGTCGTGATCGCCGGGATGACGTCGCGGGCAGTACTTAGACGCCGCCCCTGCGCGCTGACGTCAGTTCTTCTTTTTCCGCGCCAGCAAGCGCAGATCCGGGAAGAGCAGTGCCCTAGTCATTTTTTGACTAACTTTTTGGGTGAATTTTTTCACTGTTTCTTCAAATCGACTCCAAGGTGTCGTAGGGATGCCCGGCTTTAAATGTTGCGGTGCCTGTGCTCGGATGATGTCCATCACTGACCCGCATCGGGAGTGTCTCTTCTGCCTCGGCCGAGGCCATGACACGGAGTCGTGTTCCGACTGCCGGGCCCTCAACCCGAAAGCTTTGCGAGAGCGGTCTCGAAAGCTCCTCGAGGCCCGGCAGTCGGCTCCGCGCCACACCAAGCCCCGGTCGCGTGAGAGGTCGAGGGGTCGGTCGCGGAGTCCTCACCGGTCGTCGGGATCCAAGTCTTCGTCGTCCGGTAAGTCTAAGCACAAAAAGTCCAAAAGCATCGTCGCTCTAGGACTTCGCCTCGCCGGTCTCGCGACTCGGCTGAGGCCCCTCCCGGCACCGTCCCCGCCCCCGGACATGCCTGTGGAGTCGCCCCCGCAATACCCGTCCTTCCCGGGTTCGGGGGCGGATCCGGCCCAAATACAGGAATTCCTGTCGGCCATGGCCCGCCTCTTCGGGCCTCAAGGTCCCTCCGGTGCGCCTTCGGGCCCCGCGGGCCCTGATGGGGTTGCCCCGGCGTCGCCGACGGCTCCGGCCCCGGCGTCGCCTGTGCCTCCAGCCTCGATCCCGGCTCCGGCCCCGGCCTCGATCCCGGCTCCGCAACCCCCATCGACGCCGGTCGACCTGACCACGCCTCCGCCGATGTCTCGGGTGCCGTTCTCGACGCCGCCTGGGGCTCTGGGCGGCGTCGTCCCCCAGTTCCTTCCGGCTCCGGACATGGAACCGGACCGACGTCGCTCGACGCCGGTTCCGGCGCGGATGAGACCTTGGGTCCCAAATGTCCCTCCTCCTCCTTATTTTGAACCGGAGGAGGACCAGGAGGACTGGGAGGGGTCTGAGGACCCTCTGGCACAACAGTGTCAGTATGATGAGGACTGGGCAGAGGAACTAGGGGATGCCAGTGGTCTAGATACTTCCCCTGACACTGGCATGCTGTCTCCTCCCGTGGCTACGGAGGAGGGAGCCAATTTTGCAACGGTGTTGCGTAGGGCGGCTGGAGCCTTACATCTCCAACTCCCTGCTGTGGCGGTCAAGACTAATCTCTTGACAGAGGTGCTTCAGCCGGCAGCCTCCTCTACGGAGACTGTGCTGCCGTTTAACGATGCCCTCACTGACGTTCTTTTGGGCGCCTGGTCCAAGCCCAACACAGGGGCTCCTGTGGATAGGAACGTGTCCCGACGCCATCGCCCAGCTCCGGGCGACCCCTATTTCTCTCTGTCCACCCCACTGCTGAGAGCTTGGTTGTCCAAGCCTCCGCTTCCCAAACCGCCTTCCCTACCGCCCCTCCGGATAGGGAATCCAAACGCCTGGATCAATTTGGGAAGAAGGGTTTTGCTTCCTCCAGTGCTGGCTTGCGGTCCATCAACACCGCTTGTCTTTTGGGCCGATATACCCACTACTTGTGGGATTCGGTGGCGACTGTTTTGCCCCAGTGTTCTGAGGAGGTCCAGACACTGCTTTCCCGCGCCATTGCGGAAGGAAGGGATGCGGCCAAATACACAATACGATGTGGCCTTGATACCGCCGACTCGCTGGGCAGGTCTATTGCAACGACGGTGGCGCTGCGTCGCCACGCCTGGCTGAGAACCACTGGTTTTTCAGGGGATGTCCAGAATACTCTCATGGACATGCCCTTTGATTGAGTCGGTCTTTTTGGGTCCAAAGCAGACCATGCGTTGGAGCGCTTTAAGGACTCACGGGCTACTGCCAAGTCCCTGGGCCTTTCTGCTACGCGCCCTCCGCTAACTTCTGCTTTTCGCCCCTATCATGGCCACGGAAGGGGCGCCCAGTCACGTCAGCAGCCCAGCCACCGGCCCGCGCAGCAGGCGTCTTCGCGTGGCTGAGGACGTGGATACCGCCGTGGCGGTTCGGGCAACCAGCGTGCGGGTCAGGCCACCATCTCCAACCCGTCCGCGGCCTCCAAGCCCTCCTAGTCCCTCCTTTCCGGTGCACAGCACGCCAGTAGGGGGCAGGGTCCGCCATCACCTTCACCACTGGCGTCCATTCACCTCGGACAGGTGGGTCTTGGACATTGTCCGAAGGGGCTACTCCCTCCCCTTCGAGACCACCCCCTCAGCCATGCCACCTCAATTCCACCGCATGTCAGGGGATCACTTGGTACTTCTGCAGAAGGAAGTCACGGCCCTCTTGGCCAAGAGGGCCATCGAGCATGTTCCGACCCCAGAAGTAGGACGTGGTTGCTACTCCCACTACTTTCTGGTGCCCAAAAAGGACAAGGAGGACATGCGTCCTATCTTGGACCTCCGGAACGTCAATCGCTTCCTCCGGAAGGAGAAGTTCAAGATGCTCACCCTAGCTCAGGTCTTGACTGCCCTCGACCCTGGAGACTGGTTGGTAGCGTTGGACTTGCAGGACGCTTATTTCCACATCCCCGTCCTGCCGGCCCACCGGCGTTACCTACGGTTCACGGTAGGCCTCGAGCATTTTCAGTTCACCGTGCTCCCCTTTGGCCTTACCAGTGCCCCTCGGGTGTTCACGAAAGTGATGGCGGTGGTCGCAGCTCATCTGCGCCGGGCAGGGGTTTCAGTCTTCCCCTACCTCGACGACTGGCTGCTGAAGGCGGGCTCGTCCCAGGCAGTCGTCTCCCACCTCCAGACTACGGCCGAACCCCTGCACTCGCTGGGGTTCTCCATCAATGTGCCGAAGTCGCATCTGATTCCTTCTCCACAGCTCCTTTTCATCGGAGCAGTTCTGGACACGACGCAGTTTCGGGCCTATCCTCCCGAACGGCGAGTCCGGGATATTCAGGCTATGATTCCGATCTTTCAGCCTTTATCCTGGGTTTCGGTACGGATGACCCTGAGGCTGCTGGGCCTCATGGCCTCCTGCATCCTGCTGGTCAATCATGCCAGATGGCATATGCGGGCTCTGCAGTGGGACCTGAAGTTCCAGTGGGCGCAGCACCAGGGCAACCTGTCCGATCACGTCCAGATCTCGGAGGGGACTGCAAAACAGTTGCAGTGGTGGCTCTCGAACCGGCAATGGGTCATGGGCAGATCCCTCTCCCTTCCCCAGCCAGAGCACACAGTTGTGACGGACGCGTCCCTTCTGGGATGGGGCGGTCACATGGGAGAGGCGGAGATCAGAGGCCTCTGGTCTCCGGCGGAGTCCCGGCTCCATATCAACCTTCTGGAGCTCCGGGCGATCCGACTTGCACTCAAGGCATTCCTTCCCTCTGTCAAAGGGAAGGTAGTGCAGGTGTTCACAGACAACACCACCGCCATGTGGTACTGCAACAAACAGGGCGGGGTGGGGTCGTGGACCCTCTGTCCAGGAGGCTCTGCGCCTCTAGACATGGCTGGAACATCAGGGCATGTTCCTGATGGTTCAACACCTGGCAGGTTCCCTGAACGCCAGGGCGGACGAACTCAGCCGCAGGTGCATGATGGATCACGAATGGCGTCTTCACTCGGAAGTGGCGCAAGGACTCTTTCTACAATGGGGAGAGCCTTGGTTAGATCTATTCGCCACCGAAGAGAACGTGCAATGTCATCAGTTCTGCGCGTTGGAATTTCCAAGACGGCACTCGCTCGGCGACGCTTTTCGTCGCGAGTCGAGTTGCGGTCTGTTGTACGCCTTTCCGCCTATACCACTTCTACCCAGAGTGTTGAAGAAGATTCGGCACGACCGGGCCCAAGTCATTCTTGTGGCTCCGGACTGGGCTCGAAGAGTTTGGTATCCCGAGCTACTCAGTATGAGCGTAGATCCCCCGATCCGTCTGCCTCTTCGGGAGGATCTTCTGTCGCAGCAGCAGGGGACGGTCCTCCACCCGAACCTGTCCAGTCTACACCTGCTTGCGTGGAGATTGAGCGGCGGCAGTTGATTCCTTTTGACTTGCCTCCCGAAGTTTGTGATGTGATTCTGGCAGCCAGGCGTCCCTCCACTAAGGTGGTATACGCCTGCAGGTGGAACAAATTTGTGGCATGGTGCACAGCAAAGGCTGTGGATCCCCTTTCTGCCCCTCTCTCTGAGGTCCTTCTGTTCCTTCTTTCTCTGGCCCAACAGGGTTCTGCCCTGGGTACCATCAAGGGTTATCTTTGTGCTATCTCGGCCTTCCTCAGGCTCCCTGATCAGCCCTCCCTTTTCAAGTCCCCTGTTGTTAACAGGTTCTTAAATGGCATTACACACCTCTTCCCTCCTGTTCCGTTTGTGATGCCTCAGTGGGACTTGAACTTGGTTCTTACCTTTTTAATGTGCGCTCCCTTTGAGCCTCTACATAATTGTCCTCTTCGTCTTCTCTCTCTGAAGACGGCCTTTCTGGTGGCCATCACCTCCGCTCGGTGGGTGAGTGAGCTCCAGGCTCTATCTTGCAAACCTCCCTTTCTGTCTGTTCATCCAGACAAGGTTGTTCTTCGGACGCGTCCGTCCTTCTTGCCAAAGGTGGTTACTGCCTTCCACATTGGGCAGACCATCACTTTGCCTACCTTCTTTCCGCCTCCGCATCCTTCCAGAGAGGAAGAGAGGCTCCACCGTCTGGACCCAAAACGTGCGCTCTCCTTCTATATCGACCGCACGAAACACTTCCGGGTGGATGACCAGCTCTTTGTTGGCTACGTGGGCGCCAAAAAGGTCGGGCGGTGCACAAGCGAACCATCTCCCGCTGGGTTACCTTGTGCATCAAGACCTGCTATTCTTTGGCTAAGAAGGAGCCTCCTGTTGGGCTGCGTGCCCATTCCACCAGGGCAACGGCTGCTACCACGGCCTTGGGCCGCGGTGTTCCGCTGCCGGTTATCTGTCAGCCAGCTACGTGGGCCTCGCTGCACACGTTTACAAAACATTACTACCTTGACAGTCAGGTCCGGAGGGACGGCTTCTTTGGCCGTTCTGTCCTCCAGGACTTCCTTGTCTGATCTTTGTTCGCAGACCCACCACCGGAGTTGGTATTGCTGGGGTATCTATTCTAAGGTAAGGAATCTGTCACTAACGTGTCTCTTTCAGATGCACAAGTTACTAACTTGTGTAACGATATATCTGTAAGAGACAGTAGTTAGTGACAGATTCCTACCGCCCACCCATCCTCCCCGTTCTGCGAACTGATTTCTAGGGTTAAGGACATCCCTTTCAGGGCCCTCGTTTTTTCAGACACCTATGTCAGCTTCTTGCATGGCTCTGCGTTCCTGGCGCGGAAAGTCGTGTACAGAACTGACGTCAGCGCGCAGGGGCGGCGTCTAAGTACTGCCCGCGACGTCATCCCGGCGATCACGACGCCGACGACGGACGCGGAGCCGCACGATGCCGCCTACCGACGCGCAAGGGTACTGCTACGCAAAAACTTTCCGGATCCAGCCTGACGCCTGGGGATATTCTAAGGTAAGGAATCTGTCACTAACTACTGTCTCTTACAGATATATCGTTACACAAGTTAGTAACTTGTGCTTTAATTCTAACAGACCCTCCTTTTAGCATTCATTGCTAAATTTTATTGGTGCTATCAGGTAAGGGCCTTACAATTCTAAAGATAGGAAGAACATTGGATCATAGGCAACATTTGTTAATTTATGCGACTACCAACGAAATACTCTATAAGGCTAGACATACATTGTTAATATTCGAAAATGCCCTCATCCATACACATCATATCTTGGATGTCCTGCAGTATCATGGCCTTGCCCTCAGAATCATGTTCCGGGGGCTTTGGACGAGGCGTCAACATCGATACACAGCAGGCACAACAGGCAGGGAGGCAGTGTATGCACAAACATGCTAGAATGATACCAGTTATGGAAACCAGGAAAATAATAATCTTCCAACCCCAAGATGCGAATAGGCCCCAAAACCACCTTGTGAGAGTCCATGTGACATTCTCCTGGTGTATGTCTGAGGCAAGCCTATGGAGCTTCTGTATGGCAGCATATACATTCGGAGCATGGTCCGGTATGTATACACAGCAGCTACTTCCGATAACGCGGCAGGCCCCACCCCGGTCAGCAAGGATGACGGCTAACACCATCCGGTTCTGAAGGGCAACAAGCCTCATAGCCTGGACCTCTACAGTGATATTGGTCAAGATCCCTGCAGTGGTGTTAATGACCCCTTCCACAACTCTTGTGAGCTGTCGAATGTTAAGGCTATTGGACATAGGGCCCCAGTAGGGTATAATACCTTTCATAGCATCTGTGAACTGCTGCAAAGTGGTGTCCGTCTGATCTATGTCTTCTGTGCTAATCATTCTTCTAAACCGGAGTACATGGGCATTTCTATGCTGTAACCGATGGTCCTTATGGTAATTGGGCGGGGCTATATATACCGGGGGTAAGAGGTAAGAAAGATAGCACCTTCCCGGCCATCCCTCAGGAAGCCAGACATAACCGTGAGATCCACAAACAAAATAGACATTAGGTGGCGGTACCAGGGGCGGACTATCTGCTGCTCTCAACTTATAAGTGGCGTTGCACCTGCTCTCCCCTACCTCTATCTTCCCAGCCCCC
Organism: Calotriton arnoldi; assembly: GCA_963921515.1. Classification (NCBI taxonomy): domain Eukaryota; kingdom Metazoa; phylum Chordata; class Amphibia; order Caudata; family Salamandridae; genus Calotriton; species Calotriton arnoldi. The sequence continues at coordinate 844,725 of CAWUFW010008767.1, forward strand.
TGGACACAGAAAGCAGCTGTGACATTAACCACTGACAGCAGTATTGGTTTTTCTTCAGTAACATTACGAGCCTGAAAGGACTGGAAGTATTCTGATGTGTTGAACTGCAGGAAATGATCTTTTACCACCTGGGACCATGTTCCATTTCGTACTCCTTTGTATGCGTGCATGCAAGAGCTTAGATACAATCTGCCGAACGGCTCTCGGCCCGTAGGAGCACCAGGAGGCGCTCTATGCTGAAAGCGTACGTTTTGTGTTATGGTGCGGGAACCAGTGCTCTTTCGTTCTAATGTATCAACTTGGAGAGATGAACATACCATACTGAGTAATGCAAACCACCCCTCACAGCTATTGACATATGACAATGGCATGGACAACAAGTTCTCACTTTTATGAGTCACTGAGGGCAGTAACCCACATACCCAGCACTTTGTCGTGTTATAGACATTGTGTGTTTGGTGCAAAGTTTGGATGAATACATTATCCTTATAAGACTTTTGGTGCTCTTCTTTGTGAGGTGCCAGAGTGACAAATATATGTTCAGGGGGAACAGGCGTCGTACCGACCAAAGTATGCGCAGGATATTTCTCTTCAAGGAAATACGCTATTCCAAGATATATTATTAGAGAGATCAGAATAATTGTTACAAAAACTATTTTACTTTTAAAGACCAAGTGGACCAAACAGTCCCGTTCCGTTCAGAACGCGGGGCTGCAAAAGGCTGTTCTTCCTCCCGAATGGGGCGACCAAATGGGTACATCTCTTTTGTTTTTCTATAATCAGAGGAAAAGACTTGTAATGGAGCCAAATGGGGATAAAGCAAGGAAATGAGATAATGTTCCCAGCGTCCATCCGAGTCTTGCTGGCGGACTCCTATTGTTCATCAGGCGTAGGCGCTGTCGAGCACCGGCGGTGGAGCTGTTCGTCCAGCTCAGATCCAGATCCCACATGGCAGGGCAATGTATTTCTTTCTTTAAAATCACAGTCCTTTTGCCCTGGTCGTTCACTGTCCGAACAATGCACCAATCTCCCTTTCCCTAAGCTATTGACGGTACCACGGACAGGGTGCGTTCGCCCTATTCTACATCAATGCAGTCCATCCCTACTAATCTGTCTTTCCCTTTGGTGCACTGTTCCTCCGTCGAGGGCGCAAATTGTACCTTATCACTCCAGGCACAGAGGGGTCAGGGAAAAGGGGGTCAGGCTCAAAGGGATCAAGGGGCAGAGGCTCAAACACAGACGAGCTCACAGGCTGGGGCTCAATGGGCTGGGACTCAAAAACAGGTGGACCAACAGGCTGGGGCTCCTTGATGGCCTTAATCTCAGGTGACACCGCCTCATTCAACACAGCGTGGCTCTCCTCCTCAGTGGGTGCCCACGTCAGACGTGCATCCGAAAAGGGAATGAAGCGCGGTACCTGCTCCGTCTCAGAGTCGCCGATCCCATCAAGTACCCAGCGGTCGTAAGGCAACAGCAGGGGTACCCGCTTGCAGTGGGTACTGTGTATCCACTGCACCGCTGTTCGGGTGGCGAGGAGGACCTGGAGAGGTCCTTTCCAGCGCGGCTCCAAGCTGCTTTTCCTCTGATAATTCCTCACCAGGACCCAGTCACCGGGTCAGATGTCATGACCTGGCCCCTCGGGAGTAGGCGGTAGGGCTTCGGAAATCAGTTGGTGAATAGAATATAGATTTTTAGTCAAATCATAGAGGTAGTCCACAAGCAAGGGATATTCTATTTCGGAGAACCTACGAGGTTGCGGGACGCCCCAGACATTTTCCGGGCGGCCAAACTCGACCTCGTACGGTGACAGTCCTGTTCTAGAGTGGGCCGTGACTTGTGGACAACAGCGCTAGGGGTAAAGCATCTGGCCACTGCAATCCTGTGCTCTCTTTGATCTTTGCTATTTTCAGTTTGAGAGTACCATTATACTTCTCAACCAAGCCTGCCGATTGGGGATGGGTTGCAACATGGAACTTTTGCTTGATGTGCAGCCCATCGCACACCAACTGGATAACCTTCGAGTTAAAGTGACTTCCATTGTCACTCCAAATCAAACGGGGCAAACCGAAGCGCAGGAAGAACTCCTTCAAGAGTGCCGTCGCCATGGCTGTATTCTCTTTAGTGGGGTAAGCTTCAATCCATTTACTAAATGCACAAACAACCACTAACACATATTTCAGATTGTTGACTCGTTCCATTTCGATGAAATCCATCTGGAGAAACTCGAAAGGGAAGGAAGGTGGTGCAAAACTGCCAGAAGGTGTAGGGGTACCTTTTTCAGTGTTGTGCATCATGCATACCATACAGTACTTCACTAAGTGAGCAGCAACTTTAGGAATGTTGTAGTTCTGCCATACAGGGTCTAACTATTTACATATTCCTTTCGCACTGTTGTGTGCTGTCCTGTGCGCCATAGTAACCACAGGAAGGCTCTATGCATCTGGCAGCATCCATCTCTGCTTTCCTGACTTGTCAATCCAGCACCCATCCTCGTCCAAACCGGCCGTACTTTCCTGCCATATTGCTAACTCCTCAACCGTTGCCTCGCTCTGTATCTCCTTGACATTGTCTAAAGTGTCCTCAAACATAGTGACCTCGGGTACCCACCTGGCAGGACCCGCTACAAACATCTTTCTCATCTTGGTTCGGGCTGTCTCCTTAGCTATCTGATCAGCAAATGCGTTTCCCCTCCCCACATTATCAGTTATTGCCTTGTGGGCACTGCACTTCACTATAGCCAATCTCCTAGGGAGCGTCAGGGCAGACAAAAGCCTGTGTATAAAGGGCCCATTCTGGATGCGTGACCCATGGGACGTAAGGAACCCTCTCTCTGCCCTGAGCCGCCCAAACTTATGAGCAACTCCAAAGGCGTACTGACTGTCAGTATAAATATTGACAGCCAGTCCCTCACTCAACTCACAAGCTCGAAGAAGGGCAACTAACTCTGCAGCTTGGGCCGATTGATAGGGAACTCGTGATGTCTCAACTACTGTGTGTAGGGTAGTTATGGCGTACGCCGCAGTTGTTGTGCCATCCGGTAATTTGAAACAAGAGCCATCGACATATAGCTCCCCTTGGGGTTCAGATAGGGGAACATCAGTCAGGTCTACCCGTCCCTTCGTCTCTTCCTCAGTACGGAAAATACAATCATGCACGTCTATTTCCTCCCTTTCAGAAGGGAGGGGTAGTAATGTGGCTGGGTTCAGAGTGGCACATCTTTTGATGGTGACGTGTGGTGCAAACAGGGTCAGCTCGTAGCCAGTCAGACACGCACTGGTAAGGTGCTGCGTCTTTGTTCTATTCAAAAGTGTGTCCACAGCATGCAGTACCATGACTGTGAGATCAGTATCAAGGACGAGCCCTGCTGATTGTCGAATAGAGACGGCCAAGGCTGCGACCTCTCTTAGACGGCTCAGGAGGGCTCTCGCGACGTTATCAAGAAGCGCAGAAAAATAAGCACACAGCCGCTGCTTACCTCCAAAGGCCTGTGTTAAGACAGAGAGCGCGCAGCCGGCCGTCTCGTGTACATACAACACGAACAGCTTCGGATAATCAGGTGTGCCAAGCACAGGCGCAGAACAAAGCGCGACCTTTCGTTGCTCAAAAGCCTGTTGACATTCATGCATCCAAGGCAAGGGTTCATGCAGATCTTTACTGGTTGGTTGCAACAGAGGCTTCGTTAGCAGGGAATAGTTAGGGATCCAGTGGCGACAATACGAAGTAATGCCTATGAAAGCTCGCACATCCCTTTGAGTCTTAGGGATGGGCATTTTGACAATAGCACTAATGCGTACAGGTATTAGTCTTCTTCCCTCCTTCGACAGTAGGTGACCTAAGTAGGTGACCTCCTGTTGACAATATTGGAATTTCGAAAGGGACACTTTATGTCCTTGATGGGCCAAATGTAGCAACAATTTAACCGTCGTGGCTTTGCAACCATCTTCAGTGTAAGAAGCGAGCAAGAGATCGTCCACATACTGCTACAATACATTACCTGGGGGAAGTATGAGGGAATCCAATTGGCCCTTTCAAGCTTGACTATAGATACCAGGGCTCTCAGTATAGCCCTGAGGAGCTCGACAGAATCTAAAACTTTTTCCGGCAAGGGCAAATCCAAACAGATACCTACTATCTGTATGTATTGGAATGCTAAAGAACGCATTCTTCAAATCAATGACAGAAAAATATTTGGCAGAGGAAGGAATCGTAGTCAGAAGGGCAGTGATGTTGGGGTCAACTGGGAACTGAGGGACCACGATCTTATTAACCTCACGCAAGTCAATCACAAACCGATAGATATCTGGATGATCATCAGAGGAACCTGAGGGTGTCCTCTTAAGAATGGGAAGAATAGGGCTATTACACACATTCGCAGTCGTCTCTTCAACAACCCCTGACTTAATCAAATCCTGTATAATCTGCAATAGCGCGCTCTCCCCTGCTTGCGGTATTTTATATTGAGGGATACGAGGGAGAACAGCATTGTCCTTGACTCTAATAGAAACCGGAGGTATCTGCAGTAGCCCCACGTCCGTATCACCTGTAGCCCATAATGTTGTTGGCACATCCTTGAACTCAGCTGGAAGGGGCTCATCCTTTGACAAACATTGCTTGGAACTCACTACATTGGGTCCTATTGTCATATAGACACCATCCGGGGAGCAAGAAATCGTTGCGTGTAACTTTTTAGCAAGTCCAAACCCATCAAGTTTTCTCCACAGTTAGATGTCAGTAGAAAAGGCAAATCTACAGTGAAAGGGCCAATAGTCAGGGCAAGTGGCTCAGAAATGGGGCTCACAACCGGTATACCTGAAAAGCCTACGGAAACGTTATTTTGGCCGGACAGGGCTGCCCCGGGGACCAGTGAACGAGAAACAGAGCTATTCATTGCACCTTTATCCACCAAGAATTTTTTAGCTGAGCCCTGCAAATCAGCAGTAACATAAGGCCTGCGCTGATCCACAGGGATCTGAACTGATCCCTCACCCTGTCCCTGGCTGTCCTAACCATGAGTTAGCCCTGTCACCTCATCCAAATCATAGTCATCATGATAATACTGCAGGCCCCGAGGGTCATCATAATAGTTCAGATCAGAGCGACCTGGCTGTTCCTCACTTCCCTGGCCTCCGTCATGGCTGCCGGTCCCACGACCCCGTCCACGAGAACCCCGTCCTCTAGGGACCTCAACCTTTTGTAACAACGTCGGGCACTCACTGCACCAGTGTCCCTCCTCCTTACAATATGCACACTGGTTCGGCCCCACAGGCGTGGCATTCCTGCTAGTGCGGGGCAGCTGTCGAGCTGGACCAATGCCTCGTCCTCTACCGTTCCCCCTGGACACCTGCTGCATCAACACCTTCGTTTTCAACTCCTTATTTTTCTTCTCTGCCTTCTCCTTCTCTTCGTTCTCTCTATGCTCATTGTACTGTGCCATGCTTAATATCACTGATGGGGAGGAGGTAGTCCAAGTCCTCTCCGAAGCCTGCAACCGAGTCGCGACCTCGGGAAGCAAATTTGTAACAAATCTGTTAACAGTCGGACACCTCCCTCCATCGACAAGTCCTGTCCACTGAAATCCAAAAACACACCTTCAAACCTAGTAAAGAAATCAGACACACTTTCATCTTTCTTCTGGCGACATGCTGTTAACTTGTCCCAATCTACTCTTCTAGGTGGAATTAGGGAGCGCATATAAGTAATAATTCGACCTGGCAAAGCTAGTATCTCAGCCTTAGGCTTCTCACCAGGCTTCCTCTCTTTATCCCATGCCCTGATCTCATTCCAAGTGCCACCCAACTCCACTACATGGTCCTGCGTGTGCACCTGCCGCCAGATATCAACTGGCACCAGCAAACCGAAAAACATCTCAATGTCTGCCAACGTCATCACCGTCGACGACGCAGCCTCTGTTAATTCTTTATAGTATGCCGTTGTATTTTTCCTAGTGTCAGGTAACTGAGTTTTAAGGACAAAACCTCACTCCTCTTCCAAGGAGTATAAACCCACTGTTCTTGGAAGCGAGCCTCTACTCGCTGCCTAACGACAGCATCCCTCTGTTCTCACAACTCTGATATCTCAGGGTGGAAGATCGGATGTGCTTCCCTCATCGGAAACTGAGACACTGTTGTTGGACTCTTCTGGTGCAACCTGCCTCGGTATCCGATCAACGTTACTAAAAACGCCGTTAGGGGCCATGTCAGCAGCATACACACGGTCCCGGATATCATAAATAATTTGGGGTGCAACACCCTTAAAACACTGTTCCCACAACCCAATCAAAGTAGCCTACATGTGTTTGAGGGCATGCTGTTGTACAAACGGCTCATACTCTTTCAGCACGCTCCACACATCTTCCACACTGTAAATCGGATTCCGGGCCCACTTGGCGGCCTGGTCAGCTACCATCTTCTTCTCTGCATCCCCCACTTCAGACCAAATCAGCACTCGCCCCATTCGTTCCCTTGCAGCCGCCCAGTCCCCGTCATCCAGTCCACGCACCGGCGTTCCAATGCTCGACAAGGTCGGGGAGAGGAGATGTGAGGAGGGCACACTAATCGAGGGAGCAGGCACCAGTGTCATTAATGACTGCGTTGTAGGTGGAAGCGAAGGGGAGAGAGAAGAAGTTAGAACAATAGGCATAGCAGAAGAATCTGCAGTCGCTGCAGGTGCAACAGGTGAAGCCGAAGAAGAAACAGGAGGCGCTGTAGCCAAAGCGGCCAAGTCAATAGCAGGAGAACCAGAGGCAGGAGCAAGAGAGACAGAAGGCTGGGGCTGTGAAACAGCTGAATATATTCTCTGCGGAGCATATGG